>JAHBCN010010013.1:0-33243 GCA_019359885.1 Listronotus oregonensis | reverse complement strand
ATCTATTAACACCCTGATATTTGGGTGTTGAGTAAAAATTAAATTTTTCAAAATTTTTTCCCTTACTTTTATTCTAAAAACATACTTACATACCAAATTTCACTTTCTACTCCCTAAGTCAGTCCGTCAGTCAGCAGTAAAATTCGCGATTTTCAAAATTGAATATCTTAGAAACCACTTGACGCAAATTTCTCAATTTTTTCCCAGGTAATTATATTACTTATTTGAATTTACATACTAAATCTCATACCTTTATGTGGAACGATAACAAAGTTATGTTATTGAATCCTTTATTCATAGGAACAATTGGTGCATAAAAGAGAACTATGTTCAAGATTAGCAACTTTAAGGTAAAATGTACAACAAGCTTTTAGTTGGGGTAAAATAAGAGTAGTTTACCCTTTACGATAACAAGATATGTATCCAAAGACTTTAAAAATATTGGATACAAAAAAGAGAGTTTTGCGTTTCTTACCAATAAGAATATTTTATTCATAGGAACAATTTGCAAAAAGGGAAAACTATTTTTAATATTACCAACATATGGGTAAAAAGGAAGATTTTGTAAATTAACTTAAAATATGTGTACTGGAGTCAAGTTTTTTATTTATTAAATCTCCTTACTGACACAATTAGATTCAAACACTTAAATTTTTATCGTATTTTTATTAATTTATGTGTTTCTACCACATCTCACCCACACTTTGACAAGTTAAAAAAAAATTATGCACTAATTTTTTTTAGAATAAAATTTTCTGATAATTGAGAAATAAACTTTTCAGTTTGTTTCAAACTTTGTTGATCATATGGAATATACAATAGACTGGGCCAATGAATGAAACTCCGAAAATATTACTTAAGATAATCAAAAAAGTTATCGTCAAAATTTGAGCCCTTAATTTTAGTATTGAGAGATTTATAATCGCTGATTTCAAATTTTTTAAATCCGTACGCAGATTTCGATCAGATCTTTTCAACAATATATCTCAAAAATAAAAGAAATACATATTTTTGGGAAATTAAAATTCCCCTACAAAAAATATTTAATTGAAAATTTTTGTCCGACAACCCTTTTCCCACAATCTTCCCCAAACGTTGATCCAATTTTACGATTTGTTTTTTTAATTTTGGGAATTTTGTAACTGATGACCAAACATGCTTAAAAAAGAACAATTTATTACTATATAAAAAATTAAATGCTCTACAAAAAATGCCTTTAGATTTTTGGGAATTCCTTTTTTAAAAAAGTTATTCGAGGTTGAAGTTTGGTAAAAATTAATTTATCTTTTTTTTTTTTGTTTTTGAATAAGTGAATTTAACGAAAAATGTAGAAAATTTTTTGAAATTTAATTTCCCATAAAGTAATAAATCATTCCTCTTAGGAGCAGAGCTGTCAAAGTACCTTAAAAGTACTTCAAATAAAAACCAAGGTTTTGATTTTTTAAAAATTATTTGAAGTACAAGTACCAAGTATTCATTAAATTGTACTTGCATTTCCAAGTAAATTGAAAAAGTACTTGAAGTACCACCCAAGTATTTTACTTGAAGTAAATCCAAGTACTTGAAGTAAAACAAAGTACTTGGAGTAATTAAAAGTACTTCAAGTAAAACAAATTATACTTGAGTAGTATTTTTTGTAAGGAAGTTAGAGGGTTTATTCCTCAAAACAGGGTTTTCCAACAACTCCCAAAAGCTTTAAGGACTGAGCGCTACCTTATTGGAAAGTAGGCAAGTCGGTAAAAACTATAATTAGGAAAACAAGAGGGTTGCTAAGTGTCCGTTTTAAGTCGGGATCTTATGTATCCGATGTCCGAAATAAAAAAAAATTTTTTGTAAAATTTATGGCAACAGGCCTACAATGCCGATGGGGGAGCTTTGGGGCCCTTAAAATATTATAGGAAAAATTGGTTTTTCCCAAAATGGGTTTTATCCCTGTGGTTGCCAACGGGTTGGCGTTGGCACCCTTTTGGGATCCCATACATCTGTCAAAAGCGAGGTTTTCATGTGGTGCCTACAGCAGGTTGGCACCCAAACCTATTCTTGGGAAATACTTTAATTTCCCATCAACACAAAAAACAAGTCAGAACAACCTAACTTCAATTTTAATGTCGTTTCCATTTTATTAGTGGGAAAATTTTTTTTAAGTTGCCTATTAAAAAAGGGGTTTTCGTTCAAATGAATAATAAGTTATAATATTCACAAAATGTTTGTTTATTATATCTTTTGTTTTTTATAAATATAAAATATTTTTTTAAATTTAGGAAAAAAGGCGTAATATATTTTTACGTTGACACAAGACCGATTTAAAGAACAAAAAATTTAATTTCAGTAATAGTTACACTTGTCTTGCTGTTGGATCCAATTAAAATGAGCGCTGTAATGAAATACAATAGAAACAGCATCGGTTGCGCGTATTTTTGTTTTAACTTGTTTGTCAAAGGGGTAAAAATTGAAAATTGGGTTTAAATTTTTTTACTTCAAATACTTTTTATTTACTTGAAGTACTTTCTTTCAAAGTATTTTTTTTTTATTTAAGTACTTTTTTTACTTCAAGTACATCAATACTTTAAGTACTTAAAAAAATACTTCAAGTAATTAATTTGGTCAAATCAAGTAAAAACCCAAGTATCTTCATAAAAATAATCAAGTACAAGTACAAGTACTTCCTAATAAAAAGTACTTGAAGAAAATACTTGAAGTAAAAAAAATTCAACTAAAATTTTATTTAAAAAATTTCGTTTTGACACCCCCGCTTGGGAGAAATTTTTATCAAATTTAAAAAAAATAAAATCAAAATCAGATTGTCGAATTTAATTTCCTAAAAAAAAATATGTATTTCTTATATTTTTCCGATATATTTTTAAAAAAGATCTAAGCAAAGGCGCATTTTTAAAAAAATAAATTCCGTGATAAGACCTCTTAAAATTTAAAGGGCTCAAATTGTGATGATCCCTTTTTTTAGCCATCTTAAAAATATTTTCGGAGTTCCAAAAAAAAAAAACTTTCGATTTTTTGGCCTAGTCTAATATACACATATATTTTCCATAGGGATGTAGCAGGTTGTGAGGAAGCTAAAATAAATTATGGAATTCGAAATTTTCTAAAAATCCACAACAGTATATTGAATTGGGGGCCAAAAAACCAAGGGGATGCAACAGGTAATTACTATGCTATACAAAATATGTTTTTAACAAATCTTTCCCGAATTCATACATTTTCTTCTGACTTAAAGTTGCATAATAAATATGGTTTATTGTTTTTACAGGTCCTCCCGGGACAGGAAAACCCTTTTTTGCCAAAGCAACCGCGGAGAAGCTAATGTACCCTTCTTTAAAAGTTCCGGGTTGGGAAATTTTTTGGGAAAAGTTTGTAGGTGTTGGTCCTTCGAGGGTCAGGGATCTGTTTGCAATGGCCAGAAAGCATGCTCCTTGCATATTGTTTAAGATGAGGTACAAAAGTGTTCTATGATTTTATGAGCAGTTTACAAAGTAGTTTAGTGAGCTTTTAGTGCATGCTAATGATATTTTTTGTTTTTTTTGGGCATCTATATATCAAATATTTTATTTTTTTTATAATTTATTCAAATACTTTTTTAGATTGATGCTGTAGGTAGAAAAAGGGGGGGAAAATTTTGGTGGGCATTCCAAAAGAAAACACCCTTAATCAACTTTTGTGGAAAAGGCGGTTTTTAATACTACCACTAACGTCGTCGTTTTGGCAGCTACCAATAGGATTGATATTCTAGATAAGGCATTGCTCAGGCCTGGAAGATTTGACAGACAGATATTCGTGCCCCGCCCGATATTAAAGGGAGAGCTAGTATATTTAAGGTGAGTAGTCATGGCGGCTTTTAATAAATGGGAATGCAGCACTCCCAAAAAAATTTTTCATTTTTAAAAACCCTTTAATAATCCAGTAACCCGATTTTTTTCTTTATCCATCATCTATATTATTTGACGTTTTAAATACTCCTTAAATTATACTCTGTATGTGCAACACATTGGCAAATGACGCATCACAAAAATGTTCGCACCCGAAACGAAACGTCACTCCTTTTTAAAAAAATGATAAGAAAAATCGCGATAGTTTTTTAAATTTCGCCTTGAATCGACCAATCAGAGGGGCGAAAACTATTTAGTTTTGGGCCCGCAGTTGGAGCAGCCTGGGGTTTATTCTTGAACTAAGATTAAGTTTTTTTGTATTGGTACTGTATAAAATAGTTTACCTAGTGTCTTCTCCCATCGAATTCACGGAGGTTTTCTTATGGAGGTTAGTACCCAAAGGGGTCATTAACAGATCTTCTTCGGAGCGTATGTGGGATATGTCTCCCTCGTTATGTCTCCATAATCGTGGTACTGCTCCGGCTAGCTCTATTTGTGGGAACAGGACTCCTTCACCCCTTGATGGTTGAACCACGGAGGAAGGAAGTGGAACTTAGCCCCTTAGTTTGCGGCTTCTCAGCCATTTCCACGCTGCTTTGCGCACTTGGCGCGCTTTTGGTCGGTGTTCGCAACTTAATACTGATTTGTTGATATAATACGGTAGGAACCGAACCTTGACCAAATCTCCCTCCGATAGCACGGCGATCAGTTCCAGAGGCGGCACCTGGTGCTCGCCTTCTATGAAACTTTCAAATCCGGCTTTCCTTAGGGTACCAAGCTTTGACCACGGTTCCACTGGGTCGCAAACGCTTCTTAATACTCCCCTTTAACTCTCTTCTTGGCGCGCCTTCGGGATCTAAGCCCAGACCACAGTTCCACCTTTCGGAAACCTCTTCCTGGGACTTTTTCTTCCGGGCGTGCAAAATGGAACTCAGTCAAAACACAGATGCGGCCCCCGGTGCTGCCCCCTCTATGTTCCCCCCCCTTTCTCCCTCCCGTTATCGCCTTCAAAAAGCCACTCTTGGCCCTTTGACCGAGTCCTCCTATATTATGCCCCAATATGCTCCCAAAGTCTCCCGGCAATCCGAGCACGGTCAGACCTATTTCCTGGATATCATCTTCATGGTTTCTTGTGATCTCGACCTTGACCACGTAGGCGATAAGTACTATTCAATACCTCCTAATATAACAGCTCTCTATCCCAAAAATCCTGGTTTTATATTGTTACGGACTTTTAAAATATGTGTTTAGCTAATAGAATTTTAGAAAATTAGAATTATTTAATTTAGGTTAAAAATGTATTCAAATAAATTACCTTAGTGTTTCTTCATTCCCATGAAGATCTGTTCTGATGTTTTGAGGGTCCTAGATTGCATTTTTCTTACATACTATATTAAAAGAAGTCCCCCAGATAATTTCAGACTTTTTCACGTTACTATAAAAGGGAAAAAAAATCTTCAGAACGGCCAGTGGTAAATCGACTTGTAAACGATTCAGTTGATGACATTGACGACTAAATAGTTAACATAGTTGTTACCATAGAACCGTTTGTGAACCTGATTGCTAATAAAAAAGTGTTGAACAAGCATTTTTGATGTTTCTCAATAATCCGCAACATTTCAATGCCGCATTTTTCCCACTGTAAGCACAGATCGTGACGTCATTTTACAAGCATATTTTTTTTTCTTTACAGGTCCATTTAGGCCCACTAAAAACTGATTTAGACAAGCAAGATTTGGCTAGGAAAATGGCTGCCTTAACTCCCGGTAACATATTGTTTTCATATTATAGGAATTAGCATACAATTTCATGTTCATGATTATATAAAATGTTTTGTATTTTACAGGATTTACTGGTGCAGATATAGCAAATGTATGTAATGAAGCAGCATTGATTGCCGCCCGAGATTTAAGTGGGAAAAATCGTTTTGAAGCATTTTGAACAAGCTATTGAGAGAGTTGTTGCAAATTTTCATATTAAGATAACAAAAGATAATTCATACTACACAACTGTTTGTGTAGTCTAATATTATCATATTTAAATAAACTACTAAGTTTGTGATAAACCTAACCATTGTACTTTTAAATGTGGTAGGTTGTTATGTATTTTTTTTTTATTTTTTTAAAAGGGATGGAAAAGAAAACTAACGTTTTGTCCCCCGAAGAAAAAAAAAAACTTTTGGCTTACCATGAGGCAGGACATGCTGTAGCTGGTTGGTTTCTTGAAACACGCCGATCCTTTGTTAAAGGTAATCAGTGTTACATACTTTAATTTACAAAAAAAATTTGAAACTTGTAACTGTAAATCTTAAAAAAACATTATTTTATTTTAGGTTTCTATAATTCCCAGAGGCAAAGGTCTGGGTTATGCTCAGTACCTCCCCAAGGACCAATATCTGTACTCCAAAAAAAAAACTTTTTTGACCGGATTTTATGGCGTTGGGTGGGCGTGTTTTTGGGAAAAAATTTTTTTTCGGGAAAGGGTAACGACAGGGGCGCAGGACGATCTTAAAAAGGTGACGCAAAGTGCATATGCTCAGGTGAGTAAAGATTTGAAAAAAAATATTTAATTAAATTAATTTTTTGTTGTGGTTAACATAATTTTAAATATTTTTTTAGATAGTACACTATGGTATGAACGAGAAAGTTGGAAATGTCAGCTTTGACATGCCCAGAGAAGGCGAAATGCAGATAGAGAAGCCATACTCAGAAGAAACAGCCCAGATGATTGATGTAGAAGTAAGATTTAACATTTTTTTTCAACAGGTTGTTGGGAACTTATTGAATTTCAAATCTACAAAACATATATAACCTTTTTTTGAGCCTTTTAAAAAAAGAATTTTTTTTGTTAATACATTTTTTCTAGTCTTTAGTTTTTGAGTATTTTTTTTTTTTTTTTTAAATTTAATGTTACTATCTCAAAAACTAAAAGCTACAAAAAATTTTGGGACTAACTTTATTAGACCATTAATTTTGTTTATATACTTTTTTTTTAAATCAATATTTTTGAAAATATTGAAAAAAAGTTTTTTTCATTTTTTTTTTGGTAAAAAAAAAAAAGGGGGTTTTAATTGACTTAGTTCTAGTAATTTTTAAAAAAAATGTTTTTTTTTTTTCCCAGCAATATTATTTTCTGAACATCACAAAAAATACACTTTTTCGTAGAGTTTTCTGGATTTGCAAAAAAAAACCCCCGGAATTTCGAAGTGAATTTATTTTTAAAAAACGATGTGAAATTTGGGAAGAAGTTTTCAAGTGACGTCATTTGTTGATTTGATGAACATATTTATTTTTTTAAAATTTTTTTTATAACCCTAACTGGATCCATTTAAATGACATATTTGGGCATTATCCAATTTTTGTTGGATTTTGATTCAAAGTGAAAAATAGACGCCCCATTTAACAGGGGATTTGTGCATTATCAAAATATTAGAGGTTTTGGGAAAAGGGTTTTGTTAAAATTTATTTTTTTTTTGTTTTTAGAAACATGGTCGTGTATAAAACATTATTTTTTCTTTTTTAAAATTGGTAAACCCTTTAAATTAAGTAAAAAACCCCCACCAATCCCGGTTTTTTTTCCCTCGGGTTAAACACTTCCTTTAAACCCAGATCAAAATAAAATTTTTTGTATAATTTTTTTTACAATGTATTAAAAGACACACTATTTTATCAATCTTTTTTTGTATAGGTTAGGAAATTAATCGAAACAGCTCACACAACGACAAGGAAACTTTTGATGGAGCACAAGGATAAAGTAGCAAAAGTTGCCGAGAGACTTTTGAAAAAAGAAATAATCAGCAGAGACGATATGATCGAACTTTTAGGAAAGAGACCGTTTAAGGAAAAATCGACCTATGAGGAATTCGTGGAGGGAACTGGTTCCTTTGAAGAGGACACGTCATTACCAGAAGGTAGGTTTAATTTTGGGCAGTGTTGGTCAACGTGGTTGTCATTGTAAAAACGTTATGAGAAAGTGGATTAAAAATTTAATTGTGAATCTCGAGAACTGCGCACTAGAACTCTAGACCCATTATTAAAAATATAAAAATGGGGTAGACTTAATATGATTCTCAAATTCTTAATATAAAATATTAATTTATGATTTTTTTGTTTTTGTGGAATTCCTTATTGAAACATTGCCAAAAGATAAATAATTATGTTACAGATATTATTTATTTAAGGGGTAATTACATAAGGGATTTAGAGCAGGGGGTCAAGCCGAATCTCATTTGGGACGAGAGAGAGGCTCGGCAAATATCACATAATTTTTTTTCAAGAAATGGCGTAAAATTGCGAGAAAACCGGGTTAAACTAAGGAAAACATGTTTTTTTCATTAATATATCACTAATCTAACACAAGCTAATATAATAAGAGAGATGACCGATCCCTTTTGCCGGGGACCCCCCAACCGACCCGGGGAAGCTTTTCCGGCAGCCGGGTACCCGTGTAGTGACTTACTACCCTATTATAAAGAGTCTCGCGATTAGATATTTAACCACTCCTACCAGCTCTGTGTATAGTGAACGCCCCTTTTCAGAGGCTGGTAATATCTACAAGAAAAAACGCAACAGACTTAACCCAGATCGTGCTCAACAGCTTGTATTTTTTCACCATAATTTACCTCTCTTGAATTATGAATATTAATTCTTCTATTGATTCATGTTAGATTGAAATAAATGTCCGTTTTTGAAATACCTTCTTTAAAATTTTATCCTAGACCTAATGGCCGTTACCCGGTATCCGGCTTATCCGCCGGGTACCGGATCCACACCGGGTACTCGTCCCATCTCTAATAATAAAAAATCTCATTATGGGGAGAGAGGGAGTAGAGTCGAATTTAAGGACATCTTAGTAAAGGGGGAGGTCGAAAAATTGCCTTACGTAATTAATGGAGGCCCTCTACAGAGCCTATAAATTTAATATTTTCCCAAAATTTAGCACCCTTTTTTTTTTTTTTTTATAGATAAAAAAAGTTTAAGAAAGTTGCAGGATTTTTATGAAGTTTTTTAAAAAAAACGGTGGTTAAAAAATAAGAAAAAAACCCAAATTTTGAAAAAAAATTTCGAATTTCCTCTTTTTAAAATTTTATTTAATAAATTATAAATTAAAATAAATTTTAATTTTTTTATATATATAACTTTTATAAATGGGTGGGAAAAGTTTTTGAAAAAATCTGTTCTTATAAGCCATAGTTAGCCATGGATACAACCCAAAGTGGAAAAAAGTTGTCAGTGTACCATATTATTAAAAAACAAAATATAATATTTAAATAATTTTTTTATTCAATATTTATTAAAAAATTTTAATTAAATAATTAATTTATTAAAATAAAAATATATATATATAATATTATATATATATAATATATAAAAATATTAAAATATATATATATATATATATATATATATATATATATATAATATATATATATATATATATATATATATATATATATATATATTTATATTTATTTATTTTAAATTTTTAATCATATACAGGGTGTTCGATTTAAAATAACGAAGTTGATAGTGATTTTTAAAATTTTTCCCATCATCATTTGTTTTTTTATCTTTCACCATGAAAATCTTCATGAAAAAAACCTGCAATTTCATATAAACTATTTTTTTCTTTACGCAATTATACGGGAAAACCCTGTACCTTTGTTATGGTGAAATTTTAGTGTGAAAAACATTGCTTTGATCTTGAAGAAGAGGTGGGGGTAAAATTAAGCCAGGAGAAACGTGTAAATGCAAACGATTGGCGCTTTACAGTTCCCCTAGCTTGCTTTGACACCCGCTACTCTACCTTAAGAGCGCGATTGAGCATTCAGTGCAATGTTTGGAATAATTTAAATTGAACTGTTTATAAAAAAATAATTATTACTTCTTTTATTGCTAATTTTTTATAAACATATGCACTGTTCATACATTTGTAAATAAAGTGCCCGAAAAACATGACGGAAGTTGGGGCATGCGCACAAAAATTTAACCATTAAAAGGGCTATTAAATTAAAATTCTCTACTTTAAATGGAAAAGTACCACTATTTTTTACAGGTTTTTCTATATAGCAGGAAAAAGTTAACTTTTGTACAGATTTTGGATTTTTATGATCTATGCACCATTTTTAAAAGAGGTACTGGTAGTTTGCTATTAAATTTTAAGTACCAATGCACTTTCTATTTTCTTCTGTTAACTGTACTTTGTACTATACTATAAAAGAAAAGTTGGGTGCTCTGCTATGCTAAGTAAATATCCAATTACCCGTTTATAATTATATAATTTATTTTTTTAGGTTTAAAAGAATGGAATAAAGAAAAGAGCAAGCCTGAGACGTCGCCGCAAGAGAAAGCCCAAGTTTAGATTTACAATTATTTTTTTCTAATGTAAATTATTAACTATAAAAATATTTTGTTGTAGTTTTACTGTCTGTGTAAAAAGTATTTGCTCCTTATGTATTTTTTATTACTTACTGCGAAGAGTGAAGAAGTATAAGTTACGTTAAATGAAAAAAATGTTTTATTTATTCATTTTTATTCCTTAAAATTTCAAGTAAAACTCAAATTTAATTGTACAACTTTTGTTTGTCATCCTGTTTTGAAGACACTTTTATAGGAGGTATACCAAGTCCCTTTTGCAATGCCACTCTTAAGGGTCTGTCTTTTAAACAGAGTCGGATTTAGGACTGTGGGGGCCCTTGGGCAGATATCGTGTGGGGGCCCTGCATCTTACTATTCAAAACAAGGTCCACGAGAACGAGTAGTTGTTTTCTCCTGCTAAATCCGAATTTGAAACTCGCTTTTCCGGGAAAGTGATCAGAAAATTGTTATAAACTATTTTATTGTTTAATACACTTTAACTAATAAACTATTAAAGACAAAAAAAGATTCTCCGATACTTTTTTGTTCCTTATGAAAAAACAAATTGCCGCAATGTGGAAAACTTTGGTGTAAACGCGGCTTTATATTCATTTACACACGTTATTTTTAATTTATTTGGGAAACCTATGGATTACTAGTGTCGCTTTTTCTCTGAGTTTGGTCTCTGGTGTAAACGCGGCTTTAGACCAACGACTATATACTAAAGAACTGCTCAGTTTGCCGAATTTGTCTGCCAAGGTCAAACTCGCTCTGACGTCACCACCGGTACTGGCTAGTGCTGATATCGACACAAAACATCGATGTTGATCTCTCATCACTCAAAAAATCATTATTCATTTATTTTTGGAGCTAGAAAAATTAGGTTTAAAACTTTTTTTTATAATATTAAACATTAAAAGGTTACCATCGATGTCTACATCTATGTTAGTGTCATCTAACATCGATGTTAAAAACATTGAACATCGGTAACAAAACATCGATAAACGTCGCCCAACATTACTTAGCACCGGTGGTGACGTCACAGCCGCTGCCCGCTTCTCCTAAATTTTCCAACGTACGTTAAATGGAACTGAGCAGTCCTTTGGTAAATAGTCGTTGGCTTTAGACACATAGGCGTGCGCAGGGTAAAGCTGGTGTGGGTGCCGACATAATAATAATAATAATAATGCGCAGACACCATCAAACAGACCAGGAGAAGCTGCAAGCCTGGTTGGAGAAGCCTCTTCATGGACGTCACCCCAATAAGGTCAGCCAGGAAAATGTCGACAAGTTCGCGTCGAACTACTGGCTGACGTCGGGAAAGATGTTCCCAGAGACTGAAGGCTTCTCATTGGCTATACAGGACCAGGTTATTCCGACGAAAAACTATCTGAATAAGATATCGTTAGAGACCCGTCTATAGAGAACGATCGATGCAGATATGGATGTCAAACATCGGAGACAATTCGGCATATAACGGGGGTTGCCAAGCATTTGCAGCATCAGAGTAAGGAAAGGCACGATTCAGCAGCCAAGATACTCCATCAACAATTGGCAGAGAAGCTAAAGCTTTTACAGAATGAAAAATTGCCTTACTATAAGTATACTCCTGAACCTATTCTCAAAAACAATGAATTTAAATTGTACTGGGACAGAACTGTACTTACAGACCAAACTGTTGCTTACAATAGACCAGATATTGTATTGGTGGATAAAGTTGGGAGGAAAACAACACTGATCTATGTCGCTATTCCGAACAACAACAACCTACGGGAGAAATACAATGAAAAGATTGCCAAATACAGAAACCTAGAAACATAAATAAAAAGACAGTGGGGAATGAATAACGTCCAAACGATCCCCATAATTTTATCAACAACTGGCATTATACCAAAAACTCTTACACAAAACATCTAGGGACTAGGCCTCGGTGTACATCTGTATAAGGCTATGCAAAAGGCAGTGCTACTTGCGAACGCTCGGACTGTCTGGAAATTTGTGGGGAATACAGCAAAACCTAAGAGAACCTAGAGCCCGAAAACATGGAAAGGGTTCCCACAAAGCCCAATCCTTTTGATATCTGAAAATATCTGGGATGAGTGAATGTTCCCCTTAGACAGAGTGCAAAGCCGTGTGGCTTGAAATTATAATAATAATAATAATAATAATAATAATAATAATAATTAAAAACTATGAATAACAATATATCGATATTAGTACATTGTTATTAATAAAATTAATTAATATTAAATTAATAAGAATAAATTCTTAGGAATGTTTGGTAAATATTTATGAAATAATAACAAACCGAGTCATCATATATTATTTATTATAAAATCATTCTTCTTTCATAAGGTACAATTTTTTTAAATTCGTTTATCACAGTACTTGTAACAATATTTGCGGCTAATTCCTGTTCCACAAATGGAACCAGGAGATTTTCTAAACGTTCTTGGCGTATTGTGGATCTTAATTTTAATTTTACCTTACTCATTTTTGAGAAGGTGCGTTCGCGTGTAGTTTTTAAATCGAACCTTATCAAATAATAATTTTCATATTTTAAATACAGTAATCTTTTTCAGACTAGTGGGGGTGCCACGGCACCCACGGCACCCACTGTGCGCACGCCTATGTTTAGACAACCCGGTATTAATCTGGGTAAACGGAATTTACAGGTTAACGTAGTTTGTCTTTACAATTGGGACGCAACATTTTGTCTTGGACACTTTTTCTCATCCGAAAATAATGTATGGGCCTGTTTACTTTAATAAAAGTACAACAATTATTTAACATCCCCTGGCAACTAAATTTAAAGTAATTATTCCAAAAAATGATACAAAAATATCAAAGTAACTTAATATAATACAAGCCCGCCATCTTGTGCGTTGAGGCTAAACTAAAAAAACTAACTTTAAGAGTTTAATGAAGAAAACTTTTTTTGTGTTGCATTTGGTGCCTCCATTACAGGTACCTTTCTTACAGAAATGATTTTTGTAAATTATAGAACTCTGCAATCTTTGTATCGACGAATTATTTTCAAGAAGAATTCTACCTAAAAGATAGCCTGTACTGTGAGGTTCATATCCTAGCTAACTTAGCATATCCTTTAGTTTAACCATTAAACCAAAGATAACACTACCAGTATCATTTTCCAATTTTTATAAATATGTATTTTTAATATTTTTTAGAGATTTTTACGAGTTTAACTGTCAATTCTTCCAGGATGCACACAAAATTAGATCTTCTGCTGCAAGTGTTTATGGATTGCCGGTTACGTGCGGTCCCCCAACCTTTAGGTAAAATCATTTGTAAAATAAATAAACGTTTAACACCAATTATTGCTTTTTACTCATTTAATTAATAACATAATTTGCAAAGTACTCAAATTTGGAATGTACATTTATTATATTCTAATACCAGCTAATGCTAATATTGTCCTAAAATTTATGTCGTTGCACGTACAATTATTTCCTCCGGAATCATCGTCATAGTCATCATCATTAATATAAGCATTGTCACAATGGCCTCCAAGACTTCCTTTAGCGACACATTCTATAATACATCCTGCGTTTCCTAAACCAAATGCCAGGTTACAAATTTTTAAATTACTTCTTTTATGTAAGTGATGATTCTCTAAAAAAAAGTATACCTTATATACAGTGGGTAGGTCAAACAATAACACAGAAAAGCAGTCGGGGAAATAAGTCAAATTAGGATAAGGAGGGTGGAAAGGGTGTTGTTTTATCATTATACAGGGTGTTTCTTTAATATTACGAAAAATTTCACCGACTGACTTCTTGACATTCAAAAATATATGCTTTACTGCACTATATAAAAGAAAATAACAAGAGGGCTTATAAAAATAAGCGGATCTGCATCATAACAGACAGCCAGGCGTCACTAGGGTTAACAATTTTTTACAGTCTGCCATTCTTTTCAAACAATATTTAGGTAATAAATACACAAACTATTGAATGGCAGACGATTTGTAAAGGTAGTTTAAAAATGGTTATTTATTAACGTAAGTTGAAAATAATAATTTATTTATTTAAAAATCCGTACATAAAAATGTATTTTTTAAACGTTTGTCACATAACACAAAACGCTCCTGATTGGTCGAGTTTATAACGACGTCACCTGCTTGTTTGCCTACTAGGCCTTTTCATTATGTGACAAGCGCAAGCGCAGTCGCCATGTTGAAATACCGCCAATTCAAAAGTTTCGTACTGTTTTGATCGACAATGGCTGGGAATGCAGTATTATCTCCCCAATTAAATCATTTACTGGAAAAAATCGTTGATGGTGCTTCACTGATTTATAATTTAGTTGAAGTCCATAATTGTACGCAATTAATAAGGTAGCTTAAATGTCATGGACGTCTTTAAAAAAGAAAAAGAAGTGAGCTGATTGAGAGGTTAGGCATCATTACTTCTTTACTATATAAAAAGTATCTATAATTTTATTCTAATTAGGCCTACCTCATATATACAATTATTATATTGATTAAATTGTATTGTATTTAAATGATTTATAGCGTGTATCACTATTACATACTCCATAACAACACCGCTTCTTCGTTCCTTTTCGTACTGATATCATTATAATAATCGATTAAAAAAACCTATTTGCTAATTAAGGCACTTTTTACTTTATTTTCGTATTTCTTTTCTTCAATAACTATACTTTCTTTAGTATTTTTTTATTTTAATTATGTGTTTACAGGCCCTTTAACATGCTTGTTTACAAAAAACAGTACGAAAAAAATGGCTGATACTGACGCATGCGCACAAAAAAATTGTGATGAAAATGCCTCTTGCGCCTACTTGTGATATATTAGCTTTCGAAACTGTTTTAATAAGATTTTCTTATATTATCCATTGTCTTGTGTGATTTTTTTGCAATATTTTACAAATTCTGTCAAGTACTTTTACCATGGCCAACTGTTTGGTAAAAGCAAACAGCAGAAACCTGCGGAGGTTCGATGTTAAATAAATTTAAATATATATTTAGGCATGTTTATTAATATTAATTAATTTATTATTTTTTTCATTTTTATTATTATTATACATTTTTTACATCAGATGTGAGGGGGAATATTTGCAGAATTATTGAAACTTGAAGCTTTTTTGTGTGTAAATTTATGAATATTTTACACACAAAACAGTTACTTCGTTTTTAGATGTTATACAAAAATAAATTGTTAAAAATTAATTTTGAAAAATATTGATGTTAAGAAATAAACTTCCAGAATCCCAATTACGTAATGTGCGTGAATTGTAATTACTCAGAAAACCTCTGTATTTTATTTTAAAACTATTATGCGTTAATTTTAATTACACAGAAAAAGCCGGGATTGACCGGGGTCAAGTGGCGTTAGGACGCCATGGTCAGGTGATGAAAGATTGACCGGGGTCAGGTAGGGTTATGTGCATCATGATGCATGCAAAGAACATTGTAGTGCACCTAACTTTTGCTGCCTACCGCGCTATTTTATAATATTCAAAGTTTCAATTAACGTTAGATGTAGGTACCATCATAAATCGTCTGCCATTCAATAGTTTGTTTATTTACTAACTAAACATTGTTGGGATACATTGGCCGACTGTAAAAAATCGTTAAAAGTCTTACTTTAATTTTGCAAATTAAAAATAGTTTTGCAGTTATATCTACATCTTATTAGACTGCCATTTCTTTTATTCAATATTGTGAACTGATAAGTTCATATTTAAATAACTTTTACACTGTAAAAAATTGTTCTAAAATACTGTAAAAAATTTGTTAAATAACTTTTATATATAAATTTTTAAAAATGGGGAAACAGTCTGCCTTGTGAAAATTCGTCAATCTCATGCACACATTACTCTAAATTGTGCTTGGCAGACTGTAAAAAAGTGTTTTTAGTAACACGATTTTTTTGCGAACTAGCATTAGTATGCTTTACACTTGTACTGGAGAAAACCGTCTGCCTGCAACTTTTTGTGGATTTGGCAATCTAGCCTTATGCTTCAACAATTGGCAGACTGTAAAAAGTTGATTTAAGAAGCTTTTTTTTTGCTAATTAAAGGTAATGTTTATATATGAAGTAACACGTTGCGGAACTTAATAGGTGCACCTATCTATAGCTTGTGGCTATAAATATCACCCGTATCAAAGGCAGCCTGTAAAAAATCGGTCTCTTTTTTCTGCCGCGAGTGCTCGGTTTACTAGTAGTGATGAGCAAAGCAAGACCAAGACCAAGACCGGGCTAGTCTTGGTCTTGGTCTTGGTCTTGCAAGTCTGGTCTTGGTCTTGGTCTTGCAAGCCCAAAGAAGGTCTTGGTCTTGGTCTTGGTCTTGCACCACCCGGTCTTGGTCTTGGTCTTGGTCTTGGTCTTTGTCTTGCTGCAAGAGTCTTGCTGGTCTTGTTTTTTTTTGGTAGTAATAATTTAAACTAAGCAAATAAAATATATATTTTTTTAATACTTAAAAATAAATAAAGATGGATACTATATTTTTTGCTTTAAAATTTTAAAATATACCAATTTTAGCCTTACATGTACATTAAAATTATTTGATTAAAAAGGATATTTTAAATGTAGGGGTTTATTTATTTATAGCGCTTCATTTTAGTAATAGGAAAATTTAAATTTTTGAAGAAGCTATAAAATTACAATACTGAGTACTCTGAGGGAAAAAAAAACTTTTAATTTAACCAGATGTGAAATTTCCTGAAAATGATTCTTATATGTAAACATTGGTTTTTAATTCAAAAAAAAAAAGGTATTTGAAAGCTTTTCAGTTCAATTAAACTTTCTATTTAAAGTAGTCAAACATTTGCCGTACAAAGTTTGTACAAATAGTTTATAAACATTCTGCATATAAAGGGGCTCGATAGTGCGACAAAGATCGATATTCCGAAACCGTTCATAATGGTAAAAAACTGAATATACATAAATTATAGAAAAAAGGGCGTAAATGTAAAATTTTTCTATTTCAGAATTTTCCAAAAAATCCACTACTACTCAAGAAAACTTCCTTGTTTTAGCTTTTAACCTAAAATAGAAAAATTATAGCAAAATATTCATTTAAAAAAAGTTTCCCTAATATTAGTGAAAATTCCTAAACTGTCATATAGGTAAATGCGCAGATGGTTTTTTATATATCATTTTCGGTTTTGAAAAAAATGACGTCATTATTATACTTTTGGATTGTTTTGACTTTTCCGTTAAACCGGAACTAAATTTAAAATCCATTTATATTAAAAGTATTCAATATAAAATGACAAATATATTTTTTATTAAACCACATTTTTACATTTATATCTTAGTTTAAAGGAGAATCTAGTGATGCCACTTCACAGTGTGGCACAAAAATAATGTTTTCCTGGATTTTGGAAATTTTTGATCCAGTAAGTGGATCACTAGATATTATTAAAAAAAACATTAGGAATAGGTGAGTAATTTTCAGCTTCTATAACTTTTGTACTCTTAGTTTTTCTCTGTCGTAAACGGTTTTGGAGATATCGGCTTTTCGGACCTTGAGTCACAATCTTTTATTTTTGAAACATGTTACTGAATCTACTAGTTATCGTTTTCAGATAATTTTATTAAAAAACGAAGTGATCGATTTAATTATTATTTTATTTAAAAAACCTGTTACTCATAAAATAATCGCCTTTTTAGGCAGTTCTCGACACATTTTTTGTCATGTCTGTATGAAATACCTCTGTATATTGAATATAAAAATTGAATATTATAATTTAAAAAAAAATGAAAAAAGGGCAAGAGTTTGGGTCGGTCTTGGTCTTGCGTAGTCTTCACCTCGGTCTTGGTCTTGGTCTTGGTCTTGCATACCCCGGTCTTGGTCTTGCAATGAAAGGGTCTTGTTATTGAGTCTTGGTCTTGGTCTTGCTGCAAGACCAAGACCAAGATCGAAAGACCGAAAACGGTCCCCTTTTCATCACTATTTACTAGTAAACCCCGTCATTTCCATGTCACGTCTAAGGTGACATGGAAATGCCAAAAAAATCTGGAAGTCCTGGGAGAACGCAACAGGGTAACTCTCCTGTGGGTACCAGGACATTCGGGAATAGAAGGAAACGAAAAAGCGAATGAGCTAGCGAGACAGGGATCATCCATATCATACTTTGGACCAGAACCTGCTCTTGGAGTGACCAAAACCACAGCACGAGGGCAAACCAGTGAATGGATCCGAAACAAACACAAAACACAGACAATATTTGGGCAACCGAAAATGAGCCCACAGGAATATATCAACCAACCAGTCTCGGGGTTATACAGACTTGTAGCAGGAACAAGACTAATGGAAGGATTGGTACAAAAGATAATGGGAGATTAGGCATAAAAAGCCCAAGGGGCTGCGCTGCCTACGGTAGTAAATCAAGACAGCTCCCGGGAAAGAGGAAGAAGACTCCTTGGATGAAAATAAGAAAAAAAGTTCCTATAAACCTTTGTTCTAAACTTCGTAACATTTAAATCATCGAGCGGCAAAAAATATTAATTATACATCCGCATGAAATTTCGAAAAATGGTTATGTTTTTGAAGGCTTTCTTACAACAGTATTTAATATTATCTGAAAGGGTTTGAAATCTAATTTGCGCGTATCCAGTTGCTGTTGTGGTTATCGGTTCAAATTTGTAATATTAACTGTGTACTGCAGACACGAAACCGCAGAATGTAGGAAGAAAATGCACGAGACAAAAAAGTTTTTATTAAGTAAAGTCTTAACAAATCATTTGTAAAGACTAAATTGGTCTGGCTGAAGAGTACCGACCCCTACCAACCCTTATTTTTTTTTAATTCAAGGGTTGGTAGGGAGCCGCTACTCTTTAGCCAGACCTTGCCTCTTATGTTTAGGGGTCCTCCAAGGAGAATTACACAAATTTTTGAAGTGCCTCAAGAACCTACTTGAAATTGTTCACCAGTTCTCCTATTATTTGTAAATAATAAACAGACCTATTTGAAGCTACTTAACTATGTGTACAGGCTGTCTGGTAAATACGTAAACACAATTTTATAACATCTTCTGAGGTTTAAATTGGTTGATTTTAGTGAAATCATTTATATCTCTTGCTTCGTTCAGCTGATGGGGAGTCAAAGCTTTAAAAAATATTGGCTTTTCCTAAATTTCTGGAATATTTGCTAGGTAGGTAGGTAGGTAAGTTTAAAGAGAGTGGGTATAACAGCCTTCCATTGCGACCGATCGGCTATTGTGGCTCACACCCTTTTATATTTCTCCCACCACGTCCAGACTTCTAATATAAATCTGATGATCCTGTTGGGAGAGAGATCTTTCACCTCCCCCGGCAACAAGGTGTCATTGCCGAGGATTGCGAATCTTAGTCGTGCCATTGCTGGGCACGAACACAGTATGTGTTCTGCCGATTCATCCCCCTTCATGCACATGCGGCACTCGGCGTCTTACGCTAGGCCGATCTTGTGCATGTGGTATTATGGTGGTATTTCAATCTGCAGTGTCCCGTGTACAGTCCCACTAGAGTTTTAAGGTGTACCCTTGATTGCTCCAGTAGTTTGACAGTACATTGTTGGTTCGGTGGGCTTATGAAGGCCTTCCAGTGTCTGAGACCCGGAAGTCCATGCCAGTACCGAAGATTTTCTCTTTGTGTCCAAGCTGATATAAACTGCTTGGCCATTCCATAAGATATACCGATGACCGGTTCCAGCCCTAACAATTTTGTTTCCGCCCCCCTTTTGGCAAGGACGTCTGCGGATTCATTACCCTCTAGGCCGGTGTGTCCAGGTATCCACAGTAGTGGAACCTTATTGTTTTGACCTAGTTTGGTCAGCGCATCCTTTTAAATATTTGCTAACTGATTTCGATGTTTGTGACCGTCTTGCCACAAAAAATATTATTTTCCAGTGAACGTCAATTATATGTAATATTAAAACAATAAGTATACAGGTCTGGATCAGGTCTGGCATGATGGGCTTCTTAACAAACTTCCTTCTTACGGTCTTCCACCTAAGCTTTGCTCTTGGCTTTCCAGTTTCCTTTCTAATCGACGTTTATCAGTTAGTGTAGATGGTCATTCCTCCAGCTTCTACCAAATAAATGCTGGGGTGCCCCAGGGCTCAGTGCTGGCACCCACGCTGTTTCTTCTACACATTAACGATCTTCTCTCTTCCACAATCAATCCCATTCATAGTTTTGCTGACGATAGTACCCTCCACTCTAGTATTCAATTTCTTAAGCCACCGTGTAATTCTGATTTTGAAAACAAGCGCAGGTCAATGCAGATATCTCTTTCACAAGACCTCAAACTTATCTTGGATTGGGGCGCCAAAAATCGTGTTCAGTTTAATGCCTCAAAAACACAGTCATGTTCGCTGTCGCGAAAAAGTCTGCGAATGCTCATCCCTTACATATGGGCGGCCAAATTCTGCAGAACAAAGAGTCGTTTAATCTAGTCGGCGTTACTTTTGAGAATAACCTCAACTGGCACAAACACATTTCATCCATAGCTTCGGCAGCTTCAAAAAAGATTGGATTCCTCTTTCGAGCCAGAAAATATTTCTCTTCTTCCAATCTGTACACTCTGTATGTATCCCAAATCAGACCCTCTTTGGAATATTGTTCTCAAGTCTGGGGAATGGCGTCCCTACAACACTTAGTCTTCTGGACTCCATTCAAAAAAGAGCTGTTCGTCTTATTAATGATCCAACGCTCACAGAAAGGCTTCCTCTTCTTGCCCATCGTCGAGCTGTAGGGGATCTGTCGCTCTTCTATAGGTATTTTCACGGCTTCTGCTCAGAGGAATTGGCCAGTATTATTCCTTCTCTGGCAGCTCCCAACAGAGCAACACGTAGTGCAACTTTTATGCATCCTTTTACAGTTCAGTTAGAGAGGCCCCGAACTTCTCGCTTTCTTCGTTCCTTTATTCCTAGAGTGTCAAGACTATGGAACCTGCTGCCCGCAGAAGTTTTTCCTTCTCCTCCCAATCTCCAAAAATTTAAGTCCCGTGTGAACAAACTCCCTCTCACCACACTGAAGACACCCACGGTACGTTAGTACTTAGGCATCAGCCTTCGTGGACTGTCCCAAGATAAAAAAAAAATACAGGGTGATCCAACTCTACACACTAAATATATCTCCTCCTGTACATGATAAAAAAAAAACTTAAAATAAAAAATGTGTGTTTGGTAACGCTTATTTTATTAACAGTATTGGTAAATATATAGGAGGTTCCAGTAACAGAGTTTTCTTTGTTAAGTACGTTTTTTAAATAAAATGCCTGTATATTTTGCAAAAGTTTGACTCTTTATTCAATTATACCTTAAAAATGTATATTGCACCATACGTCTAATATTGCTGGATTTTAAGATAACGACCTATAAATGTAGTATGATCTGATTTACCCATTTAATATTTAAAAACGAATAAAAAATAAAAACAATTAACATAACATCCTATACTAAATGTTTAAACTGCTGACCGAGTTTTAGTACTATTTTTTATCATAATTATTTTAAAATAATTCTTTTGGTTTCAGAGTGACCAATTTGGTTCCTTTATTAGTTACTTAATTATCTCAAAAACCAGCAGTAATTTACGTAAAGTGTATTTGACATTTTTGATGTGGAATTAAATGTAGAGTCAAAATTTGCAAAATATACAGGGCATTTCATCAAAAAAACCTACTTAACAATGAAAACTCTGTTTTTGAGACACCTGTATATTTACGAATGTTGTTAATAAAATTAGTCTTAGAGATCGAACGCTGTAAGAACAACACCGATACGTCACGGTCTCATATGGCAAACCCGTATAAAACCGTGACGTATCGGTGTTGTTCTAACAGCGTTCGATCTCTACCAAATACACATTTTTCATTTAAAGTTTTTTTTTCTGTTTCATGTACAGGGGCAGAGATCTCAATTTTATAAATAGAGTTGGAACACCCTGTATTTTGATTAGAAACTTAATTAAAAAGAGTTATTACAAAAAAAATACTTGAGTAAATATGCAAAGTAGGCGGGAGTAAGTTATTTTTATTATTGAAAAACTTTTTAAAAAAGTGGTAAATTTTTTAAACGTAGGGTAAAACAGTTACCTGCTATTTTATTTGGTGCCGCTTCACATGCAATAACCAGTATAAAGATGACCAAAAAAACTGAAAGCTTTAAATTTGTCATAGTTAAAAATTTACGTAGCTAATCTTCAAGTAAGAATGGCTGCCCTTATCAGTAGTCGCCTTATACGGAAGTAAATATTTATTGCTTCAAATAAAATTGTAAGTACCCAATTAATAGGTAAAAAATTATTACGAACCTACACGCACATGTCTATGAATAATAATTATTAAACATATTATGGAAGAACTTTGAATGTGTAACTTGGGAAAAATATTTGGTATTGTTTAGAATTGCGGCACCACCTATTTTTTGCCACAGAAAATCAAAAAATTAGGTTATCGATAAGGTCTTTTTCCAAAATACTCTACTTTTCTGCGCATTAAAAAATATAGCTGAATAAATATTCAATAATTTGATTTTCCCAGAATTAATTTCTTTTTGTTTGAGCTTGAAATTTTTGTAAAATAATTTTTATCTTAAAAATTTCAATTTGTTTTCCAATGTTTATTGAAAATGGAACAATTAAAAAAAAATGAAAATATTCATTTTTCTATTTATTATTTTTTTTAATTGGCAAAATTTTTGAATTAATTTTTTTTTGAGTTGTTAAGTATTTTTAATAATCAATATTTTTAATTTTTTTTTTTAAATTATTTACTATTACTACTATTACTTACTATTTACACGAAGAATATGAAACAAATCATTAGAAATTGTTAACCTAAAATGGATGTATTTTATTGACAAAAAATCTCGCTCTTAGAGAAGAGTAGTGGGGGTTCAAAGCAAGCAAAGCAATATGAACGCTAGACGGTGTACATTACCCCTAGCCTGCTTCGACCTCCAACTACTCTGCCCCAAGAGCGAAATAGCACGTTATGCGCAAAGTTTAAAGCCGTTTTTCACACCTTTCGTCAAATTTACATGAAGTCAAAGATATACAAGTTGTAGAATAAATTATGAAGTTTAATAATCCGTCCACTACATGCAAATCGGACAATAACAGTTAATCGGCTGAATCATCCAAAATATCACTGCAAAATATTTAAACTACAATTTTGAGAAAATCACATATCGGACATCACATCGGACATCACAAACAACATTTTATAAATAATCTGTGATAAGTTGGCAACCCTTGTTGCCAATTCATCACATAGCTAAAGGAGGACACATGAAAAATTTTTGGCCTCTAACTTATTTATATATATATATATATATATATATATATATATATATATATATATATATATATATATATATATATATATATATATATATATATATATATATATATATATATATATATATATATATATATATATATATATATATATATATATCTTCGGTTTTAAAACGTTCTACGACGTCGTCCGATTTTCAGTCTCCATTGTTCTCGGTCTTCCCAGAGATTGTCTGCTATGTCTCTTACTCTAATTTCCTTGTTTATTCCCTCTCTCTAACTTTTTCTTGGTCTTCTTCTTCTTCGCCGACCCTGGGGGCTCCATTTAAGGACTTGCTTGGGAAGTCTTTCTTCAGACATTCTTTGGACGTGTCCATACCACTTTAGTTGTTTGACTTTGATTTCGTCCACGATGTCATGTGTTACGCCCATTATTTCTTTGATTCTGTCATTGGTAACTTTCTCCATTCTGGATTTGCCTGCAGATCGTCTCCAATAATCCATTTCCGCAGCTTTCAGTTGTCTCTCAGTTTTTTCTTTAATTTGCCACACCTCACTGCCGTATGTTATAATACTTTTAATCATTGTGTTATATATTCTTCGTTTGTTGATTTTCGATATATTTTTATCCCAAAGAATGGCATTTATCTGAGCTACGGCCCTTTTTCCCTTTATGTTACGTTCTCTAATTGCTGTATCCAGGGTTCCGTCGTTAGTTATTTTCATACCCAGGTATGAGTAGCTTTGACACTGTTTAATATGATGTCCGTCGTTTAGACTTAGCTCCTGTTGTACACCACCAATACACATATACTCAGTCTTCTGCATGTTAACCTCTAGCCCCCACTTTTTTTTTTAAATTAATACCTAATTAAAAACTTTGTATATTTTTAATTTTATAAATTGCTATTGCTGCTAATGTTTAGAAGGTATTTTGTTTAATAATTTATTTTTAAAATATTTTTGACAATTACAAATTTGTTTTTTTTTCGGAATCAAAAAATAAATAAATAAATAAAAAAAACGTATTTTATAGAAAACGTACTTAAATAAAACACTTATTATTATTTTTTATTTTAATAATCTAAATATTAAGTAACATAAAATAATAGAAATAAAAAAAAAACTTTAAAGTGTTTTCTATAAATTAACTTACTTTTGCTTGGAAAAAAAATTAAACTTATAAAACAAAAAAAAAACAAAGTTAAAATGTTTTCTAAAAATTAACAGAAATATATAAAAAAACAATATCTTACAATTATAAAACAAAAGCAACATACTTAAACTTAAAGGATTTTCTAAAAATTAACAGAAAATGTATTGTTGCACAGAAAAAATAACTTTTAATTAAATAAACAGATACTTGTATTTATATTTCTTTTGGTTCTTAGCTGCATCCAGAAGTAGTTTGTTGCCTTTAATGGCCTGATAAAACTCTAAGCAGCTTTTTCTGAATAAGGAGAAACAAGCAGTTCAGATTTTTTTTTTAATTCTAACAACGCTTTATTTCTTTTATTTCGCTACTAATGTTCATTAAAGATAATGATGAGATTAGGATATTATAACATTGTGGGGACAATTTACGTCCTCCACAGTAGCTTCGGAGAACGGAAGACATTTTGGTTTAACGAAGATCAGTCCTCCCGGCTGGAGGGCGATTGGCAACCCTAGAGAAGAATGATTATTTCGAAGATCAACTTTTTAACTTTAAGGGTCCAAGATATGATTTCTTCTTTAAAGTTAAAAATTTTAGCGGCTTTTTCGACTTTTCTCTTTAAAAAATGTACCAATAAGAATCAGCAAAAAACCATTCTATTTGTTTTTCGATTTTTTACAAAAGTCCTTTTGACAGTATCGTAATTAAGTTACAATTAAATTAATTTTTTTACTCTAAAGGAAAAAATGGCTATACATGACAGTTGTTTTCATATAAAAAACAGAGAAAAGCAAACTTTCTGTACTAATTTTGGCCTTTTAGGTTCGATGCATCTTTATTTAAAAGACAGTACTGGTGTTTTGCTGTTAATTTTTAATTAATTCATTTGGGATCTTGATATATATATGTTATATATATGTTGGGCGCAAAGCCCGAAAACGGCTAATGGACAGAAAAAGTGGCCAAACTCCGTTCTGGTCGTCCAAAAACAGATTTTGTGCGTGTTTCAAAATTAAAAGCCGCTTTACTTACCAGAACTAACCATGACCGACAAGAACTTAGGGCTTTTGAATTTGTCTTAATTATTTGTAGAAGTTATAAACAAAATTTTAACAACGTATTGGAAAAAACCCGAGGAATATATAATTACACTTTAAAAAAAAAATATAACTTCTATCATATCAAAAATTATAAAAAAAAAATTGATAATAACTACCCAGTCGGTCATGGTTAGTTCTGGTAAGCAAAACGGCTTTTTATTTGGAAACACGCGTTCTGGTCTACAGCCGAAAAGCAATATTTTGGACATTGCTGTCGACCAGAACGGGGTTTGGCCACTTTTTCCATCCATGCGCCCAACATATATACAGTGTGTCTACTTTAGTTGGCATTTTATGGGTAACTTTTTTATTATTAATTTTACAAAAAAAAGTTATTGTTCACAAAAAGTTCTGTATGCTCTAAAAACTAAAATACAATATTAAATATTAAATTTTATATATATATATATATATATATATATATATATATATATATATATATATATATATATATATATATATATATATATATATATATATATATATATATATATATGTATATATATATATATATATGTTGTATTCATCAAGTAGATGTAAATGTAAATTAAGTATTCGTTTTCGACGCTTGACGACATCACTTCCCTTTATCCAATGCAAGGAACCTATCCGTAGATAATCTTATAAATTAATTTTAAACCTGCAGCTCAGTATCCCCACAATTTTCCCCCACATATGCATTATCAAATTTACCCCCATTGACCAATATAGTTTGATAAATTTGGCTGACACAAAGGGTTGTATTGTTTGATATCGATAGCGACTATATAGTGAACATGATGGGTTAAATCTCATTTAGTATCAAATTGCAAACAGCTTAGAGATATAGCTCGGTATTATATAGAAAGTTGGTCTAAAATTTATTTAAAATATCAAAAAAAGTCTTAATAACACTAAAATCTTGAACTTTCATTGTCTTTATTTGTTATTTGTTACACAACGTTTCGGTTAGTGATGCACCTTCAACCGTTTTCGAGTGATAACTAAAAAAAAACTTAAAAGCTACGACTTATATACTATCCGTTGTTCGCCGAAGCTTGACCGATTTTTTACGGTTCAGCAACGGCTGCCAGATATTCGGAATACCGATACTAGGCTTGCTAAATACATTTTGGTTGTTTACAATTATTACAGCTTCTTTAAATTTTCTTTTCTTCCAGTGGGTTTCTTTATGATTAGTTTTTGCTTTTGACCATTGTATGCGGTGTTGTTTTGACCAAGCGTGTTCGGCAATCCCTGACTTCGACGTTTCACCCTATTCCGTATGTTTTTTTGTTCTTTGACTTTAACTTCGAGTGGTCTTTTTGTTTCCCCGATGCATACCTCACCACATTCACAGGGAATTTGGTAGATACAGTCATTATTTCAAACTTTGTGGTCTGGTCTCGTCGTAGTAAAAATGCTTCTTAGAGTAGTTTTGATTTAAATGAAGTTTTAATATTATACTTATTCGCGATCCTGCGGATCTTTTTCGAAGTTCCTTTAATATATGGAATTGTCATACATATTTGGTCATGTGGAGTCTCGTTTAAATTAGAGATTTTGTCTTATTTTGATATTTTTCGATTGTTTCCTTTACCAGTCTCTCACTGTATCCGTTCTGATTAAGATCCCTAGTTATGTTACTTATTTCTTCTTGCAGGGATTCCTTACTGTTACATAAGGTCACTGAACGATTATATAAAGTACGATTAGAGTAGTTATGCTGTACCAATAGTAACAAAATAAGGGTAGTTTTTCCCATGTATTTCTTATGGGAGAAATTTTAGGTCCATTCTGCAATTTTATTGCCATCTTCAACCCTTATTCAAAATAGGGTTGTTGATAGATAGGGGTAGTTCTTGTAGACCCATCAGCCATCCGGCATCTGTCACCCAGCATCCAACACCAATCATCAGGAGCAAAGCCGTAGCCAGGAATAATTTTTGGGGGGGGTTAGCCTTTTGTGTCAGGGGTATCGACTCTGCAAAATTGGGTGATCTTTTCGGGGACCATAAGGGTGGCCCAACGAAAAGGTCCCCCTTTTTTGTGACTCCGGTATATTTTGGGAAAAAGCCGGATACGTCAATTTTGATTTCTATGGGGGAGCATTTTTATCTATAGCCGTACAATACAGGGTGGTCCAAAAATAAGATATTTATTACTTTAAATTTTTAAATTGAAACCCCAATTTTTTTAAAAATTTTGGATTTCATGACGTTTTTAGTAACTTTTGTTAATAAAGTTTATACCTATCTTTAATCGTTGTAATGATTTAAGTTTATTTTAAAATTTGACCAACAACTCAATACTTAAAATAATCGTTGCATGGCTAAAAATAATAATCATGGATACCATCAAGAAAACATATAGCATCAGTGTTATCATATGTCATAGGAAAACTTTGTCTTTGATTTCAAATTGTAAACTTACCTAGTTCTGATAAAATTAAACAATAATTTATTCAGTTCAAGAAGGGGTAAAAATAATAATAGTCTATTATTAAAATGGGGGCATTACAGAAGCTACTGTCCGGTTTTTTAATGCATTACATTCAGACAAAAATATTAACGATGAGTATGTGGCTAATTAATGAGAAAATTTGAGAAACTGGATCTTCATCTAATATTGGCCGTAATCGCCATTCAAATATCGACCAGTTAGAAATGAAGTCGCAGAATTATCAGTGATGGAACACGTAGCACTTGACGACACCCAAGGCACTCGTGGACTGGCTACTTCTTTAGGATTTACATGCTTAACAGCACAGAAATTTTAAAGGGAAATTTTTCACCCGATAAGATAAAACTTGTCCATGAGCTTCATGAAGACGATTGTGTCCCAACTTTTAATCAACAATGCAATCATGTTATTTAATATTTGTTTCTCGGATGAGTGTACGGTCTATTTACATGGTACAAATCCACATCTGTTTCGAGAGGTACAACCGAAATCTCCTGAAAAAATAAATGTTTAAGCCGGCATTTTCGTAAATCATATTGTAGGACGGGCAAGACGTACTTGGACATGTTAGAAAATACAATAGAACCACGAATTACCGAAATAATAGAAAATAGCGTTAATTTTAATGAAAATGATATTTATTTCCAACAAGATGGAGCACCACCCGTGGTTGGTACGATAGTTTTTGGACACGCATTTCCCGAATCAATGGATCGGCAGACGAGGCCCCTTGAGTGATCGCCGAGATCTCCGGACCAAGTTCTTTAGATTACTTTTTTGGGGGTATTTGAAAAGTAAAGATTTTAGTACGAAGTTAGATTCTATTTAAGATCTTCGGGAGCGGATTACGGCTGAACGTAGAAAAATAATTTCATACATGCTTGAAAATTTGAGAAATACATATGAAAAAAATATTTATTGTTCCTGGAGGACAACACTTTCACATTTATTACCACCTATTAATAGAAAATTAATTTTTACTTTACCTTTAATTTGCGTATGACTGTAGGTTGCTTTTTTTTTTTTTTTTTTTAATTCTAGGAGGGTTGTTTTTAATTTTAAAGTCTTTTACTATGGAAACTAATTGATTAATATTTTTTTCGATATATTTCCTTATTATCACTTTTTCTGGAAATTTATTATAATTGTAAATAGCTTTACAACGATTGAAGATAGGATAAACTTTATTAAAAAAGTTATAAAGTTTTTGGAGAATCCAAAAAAAAAAGGAGGTTTCCTTTAAAAATCTAAAGTACAACGCAATAACTTTTTTTGGAACAACCTTGTTTTTAGGCTAAATGAAGAACGTCCCCCAAATATCAAAATTGACGTGTCCGAAAGTTTTTTCAAAATATACCAGGAGAGTCACAAATGGGATGCAAGCTTTTCGTTGGGTTACCCTGTATAATATTAAAAGATACTGAACTCAGATTGTAAAACCGGTCCTTGCGCTGCAACCTACGATACTCTCAAACTAAAACTGAACATCGCTGCCCGCACGCGTTTGTACTCAATGTTTTGTTTTCCGCCTCAAAACCTAGCATTACCAAAAACACATATGGGCAAAGATAATACTAGGACGGATAAGATGAACCATTCAATGATATTTTGATACCCTAATGGACTTTGGCTAATGCGAGCCGATGTCCATTGAAATTTTCGCGCTATCCTTGAACGAAAGTTAAACAGTGTTGCCGACGGGCCCCTTTTTACTATGGGCGGATGAAACGCAAATAGAAAATACACAATCCGAGCCGCCCCTTTCGCTACTTCTTTCCGAATAAGGTACAAGCGACAGACTTGACAATGTCGCACATGGTTTCGTACCTCGATTCGCTGGGGCGGGGGTTCTGACTTAATTTAATTCGCATTTACGGAAGATTATTATCTCCGAACTGATTCAAAACGCCCCATTTAAATGAACCATCTATTCGTAGTAGATTATCTTTGGTAGTAAAGATTTCTTAATATTATAATATTAAGAAATCTGTGGTAGTACTTCTTTGTATTCATAGTTTTTTTCTTTTGTGAAAATTTCGGGGGGGGTTCTGACCCCCTGACCCCCCCACTGGCTACGGCCTTGATCAGGAGTCCTCGAACCATATTGGAATTAATTAAGTAAATAAATAAAATCTCCATATAAATTTCGCACCCAGCAGGATTTGAACCTTCGTCGTCCTATTGTTTCAAAGTCCAGTGCGCTACCATTGCACCACTTGAGAATACTAAATATTGTTGTGAAATAGTTTAATAGCAGAAGTGACGAAAATAATTAAAATAATAACCTAGCAGGATTCGAACCACCTAGCGCCCCGTCCTATTGCTTCTGATCCCAACGCCTTAAACCTTGCGACCACCGGGGCATATTAAATAGTATTGGTTAAATTGTGTATGGTAGAAGAGACGTAAATAATTAGGAATCTTAGGCTACTACTATTTTAGAGCACTGTGTATGCGTTAAAAAAAGGCGGCTGTCAGCTGTCAAATGTCAAACCTAACATGTGGGGCCCCACGCCTAATCACCAGTCCTGGGGGCTTAAGCGTGGAGCGCAGAGCCTTATATTCAGCTCGTATAATTTAAACCATAATTTTTGAATATTAAATAATAAAACACATTGCATATATTAAATCAATTTATTAAAGCCACATTGTTACATTTAACATAAAATTACAATTACAGAACTATTACTTTCTACTAACTAAACTTAACCTAAAATTATAATTATCTCTCTGTAAGGAAAAATATATTCTTTAAATCTTTCTTACAGATCCTATTAATGGTGAATATCTAACAAGTTTGTCATGAATAGTTAAACAGTAGGCACTGGTGTTTGCGGCAAAGTTTTCTTTTGATTTAATCTCTAGTCTTACATCAATAACACCAGAATTTAATATTTCATTCTGTCTTGAACAATCAATTACAATTAGAGGCGCATACTTTTTAAAGTTTTTGGGAGTAAAAAGTGGTTCGTTTTCTTTCTCGTAGTAGCTCTCTTGAAATTCGGAATACATTTCATAAAGAGTAGCTATTAGTCCTCTTGAAATCTCCAAATTTAAATTATCATACGGATAAAATTCTGAATTTAAATAAAGCTTTACATTTGATACATTACAATGATCAAATAAGCTACTATTTTTGTTGGATTTATCCTTTCGGGCTGTTTGAAAACCTAAAATTATTCATCTAGGTCTTTCCACCTGCACCGAAGTCTTTATATTCCAGGTAAGTTGTTTTCCAGTTGGAACTGATGGATGCTCTGTGAGTTCCCAGCTTCTAAAACCGATATCCAATTCGGTTCCATTTTCAATAAGTTTTAAAAGCTCTATCCGTTCCAAACAATCTTATCAATAGTAACTCCTATATTTTCTGCATCAGCCGTGTCGCAAGGTTTAAGGCGTTGGGGTCAGAAGCAATAGGACGAGGAGCTAGGTGGTTCGAATCCTGCTAGGTTATTATTTATTTAATTATTTTCGTCACTTCTGCTATTCAACTTTTTCACAACAATATCTAGTATTCTCCCGTGGTGCAATGGTAGCGCACTGGACTTTGAAGCAATAGGACGACGGTTTAAATCCTGCTGGGTGCGGAATTTATTTGGAGATTTTATTTATTTATTTAATTAATTCCAATATGGTTTGAGGACTCCTGATGATTGGTGTTGGATGCTGGGTGACAGATGCCGGATGGCTGATGGGTCTACAAGAACTACCCCTATCTATCAACAACCCTATTTTGAGTAAGGGTTGAAGATGGCGATAAAATTGCAGAATGGACCTAAAATTTCTCCCATAAGAAATACATGGAAAAAACTACCCTTATTATGTTACTATTGGTACAGCATAACTACTGAATAGAATTTTGGTGAAATATTGTCCAGTGTGGGTAGGTTTTCTGTATACCGAGGTTTAAATATGTTCATTATTTCGCTTGACTAGAACGTCGAGAAAAGAAAAATTTTGCTTCTTCTCCATAGTAAATTTAATACAAGGTCGGAGACAATTTAGATTGTGCTACGTCATTACCTGTCCATACAATAAAAGTATCGTCAACATATCTTAGCCAAACTTTTGGTCTACTTTGGTTTACTACACGTATCAATGCGGCATATTCCATAACCACAACGTTTTTTAACCCCTTTTTTTATAAATAACATTATATACTTTAAATAATATTTGTAATATTATTTAATTAAGTATGCATAATAATTTGAAATAAACTGTTTACAAGATATTAATTATTATTACTTTGTTTATTGCTATTTTTTTTTGTAAACAACTAACAAGGACTATTGCTCTGTTGCAGTTTGGCTATTACGATATAAGAGCAAAAGAGATAGATATAGAAGTGGGGTAAGCCACATGTGCCAACCTAAGACAAGCCAAATCATCTGACGGTACGACCTGCAATAATCGGTGTCACAGACGTTGCCAAACGTATCCACATAATCCTTTGTCACGTGAAATTGCTATGCACTTTTTATGTCAAAATATACAAAGTGTTTCGTTTAAAAAAATTAGGTTAGGTCCGATAACATTTTTACCTGACCCCGTACACTTTTTCTGTGAAAGGAAGATTATTCAACAATCATTATAAAGGAACTTTTATATAAAACATATTTCTGTATCTCTTCTAAGAAACTATAGGGTCATTCTGAAATTACCAAATTTTGGATTTTCGACCATACCTCTTAAGCAAGCCAAAATTTTAAAATTTTGATTTTACCATTTTAAGTTTGACCCTATATTACTTTTTTAATAGCACTAAGAATTGCGAATAGACTCTATAAAAGTGTCGAAAATGGGACATCCTGTACAGCTAATAAATTAAATCAACATTTTTCACTAAGAGAAAAAATGGCTACTTTTTATAAGTTATAAATAAGAAAAATGGGAAAAGCTAACTTGTGTACAGAATTTGAGAGATGTTCTATTTTATACTACTCGTTTTGTACACCGACCATTGTGACGACCCAAATAATCAACCAAATAAATACCAGATTAAAACTTTTAAAATTTTAATAACTTAATAATTT
>JAHBCN010010012.1:0-33347 GCA_019359885.1 Listronotus oregonensis | reverse complement strand
CATGCCCAGAATATGAGGAAAGTGTTCCTATTGGTTGAATTCTATGGCTTCAAAACAGGTGGAGAGTTAAATAACTGATTCGTTGTACGTATAAACTGTGGCAAAAGCTTAAAACCTGATATGGAACAAGATCCGGTACATATTTGTGTTATATACGGCTTTGTTCTTGACCGATCGATACTGAAATATTCTAAATAAAGAAGTAGTTAAGTACCGGTGAAAAATTATAAATAATAGATATGTACCTACAGGAAGGTCCAAATGTGACGAAACTTTATTTAGCGCTAGAGCCAAGAGTTATACTTAAAGTTGCAAAAACTGAATAGGAAATCCCATGCAAATTAGGTTATGATGAAATATTGGCTTCTCTATATTAGTTTTCCTATTAATTTTTCTAATTGATATTTTAAATATTATTATTATAAATTTTAATATTGAGGTTTACTAAAAAGCACCAAAAAGTGTAACCACAAAGATATAACTAGTGCTTTTGTTGATTTAATTAAAAGTAAACTTTTAAAATTATTGCATAAATGCCATGACATGACTACGTATTATTATTACTATCTAGGTGCACGGTAATGAGCCATTACAAAACATTTTTAATCGTTTTTTTCTTTATCATAACTTTATATATATATATATATATATATATATTTATATATATATATATATATATATATATATATATATATATATATATATATATATATATAATATAAATATATACATAATAAAATTGTTTTTTTAAATAATTTCTATATTTTAAAATTATCAGAATGACAATGACAATAGGTAAAGGTACCACGCTGGTAAACAAGAACATATTAAATAGGTAACATACATAACTATAAAATACTCAACATCCCCCATTTTAACTAACTCGTTTTCTTAGAAAAACTGAATTCCTACGCAAAATCTTACCATTCTCATTTTTAATTAAATAGGGTATAGGAGCTCTTAATTATTTTAAAACAACTGCTGGTTCCCAAATTTTAGTCAAAACATTTTGTGCCCACACTTCTTCTCCCTCAGAAAAATTAATTTCTTTGCTAGATTTTTTGTTATAGTACTCAGCTTGTTTTATTTGAAATCTTGCAAAATCGAAGTAGAATCTTATTCAGATTTTAATTTTTCTGTTGGAATTGGAAGTTTAGACCTAAGAGTTCTGCTCATTAGAAGCTGAGATGGAGAAAAATTTAAACCTGCCACAGTTGTATTTCTATAGTTCAGTAGGTACAATTCAAAGTCTTCATTTAATTCGGAACATTTTTTAAACATATTCTTCTCTATTCCAACAGCCTTTTCAGCAAGTCCATTAGACTGATGGTGATAGGGACTCGAAGTTTGTAGATTATATTTCATTCTTTTAGAAAACTCTTAAACTCAAAACTAATGAAAGGATTATTATCACCAACTAAAATGGCCGGAATATCTAGTCTAGTAAAAATTTCAATCTTTTTTTTTAGTAATTTTTTCTCGCTGATAACTTCTACACAAGACTGCAAAATGGTTAATGCGACCACATTTTGTACAGGTTTTGCCATTTGCTATACAACTTCCAAAGTTATGAATACCACCACATCGGAAACAGGAAGATTCTATGTTGCCAAAATTCTTGTTTCTTACTATCTTCTTTGATTTTATGTCTTCTACTGTAACACAACCGGAACTTCCAACATCATTGATTAATTTCATATTTTTATTGGCCAATTCTGCAGATATACAACTTATAACGTTTTCCAAAGCTGGGTCATTTCTCAATATTTTTTTTTGTATAGACTCAGATGAAATTACTAAACTTATGTGAGTCTTTAACATCTTTTTTTCTTGTTCTTCAAAATTACAGTCTTTAACAATAGACTTTAATTCAGCAAAACAAATTATCAAAAGGTTCTGTACTATGTTGTTTTCGGCTCAAAAACCTAAATAATGACATAGTTTCGTTTATCTTTGGCAAACAATATATTTCAAAAACATCAAATAAATATACTTTTTACTGACTCATCTGGTTTGGGCAAATTTAAGATAGAGTCGTATAAGTTTAGAGCTTCAGCGCCCAAAAGATTTTTAAGTTGGGCCACTTGAACTTCCTTGGATTTCTTGCTGGTTTCTGTAGCCAAAAAATAAATTGAAACCTCTTCTTTAAAATTCTGAAAATTTGCAGAAATATTGCCGTTAAGGCTTAATTCGCAGGGCTTATTAAATTCCATCTCTTGAACAATTAAATTAAAGTTCTGTACCGACTGCGCCAGGTTTAATATTTAAATAATAAAATGGTATTTAAAAATAATTTCTATATTTTAAAATTATCAGAATGACAATGATAATAAGTAAAGATACCAGGCTGGTAAACAAGAACATATTAAATAGGTAACATACATAATTATAAAATACTTAACAAAGGGTGTAAAAAGTATTATGCTCACAATTTTAATGGGCGAGAGTGAAGAAAATATATTAATAATTTTTTAATAATTTGATCTTGAAAACTAATTAACCCATGAAGATGAAATTTGTCACAAGCGTAGATTATGAGTAGGACACACGTATGTTAGAGAAAGATTTTTATTAAACTCACAATGGACTTAAGTATGAAAATTGGTATGTAAGCTACCTACCGATTACGATTAAAAGTTATCTCTTTAAACATTTTTGAAATTAAAACCCTTGGAAATTTAAAATGGGAATAAAGTTTCGTATAGAAAAATCGTCATTTGAAGTTGTAAATATGGGAGTTTATAATTAAGCTTTTGATTACCCAGAAAAATGGGAGACAGCAAAAAAGGGATTTAAGAAAAATCCCCCTCTTCCTAAAGGGGTATAGAACTTTGTCATTTCTGAACTTTTAATATAATATTTTTGGAATTTTATTCCTTGGGGGGTTAAAGGTGGAATGAAAGTTTGTATAGAAAAATCGTTATTTTTAAAGTTGTAATTATGGAAGTTGGTAATTAAGCTTCTAATTAACCAGAAAAATAGAAAGTTGTAACATTTTTGGACCTTTATTCTCTGAGGAGTGAAAGAGGGGATAAGTTGTTATGAGAAATTCGTACTAACTTATTTACAAACGCTATTTATATTAGAAAATTATAACAAATGAAATGCGATAAAATAAAAAATGCATTTGTAACGAAAGACACAAAATGCTAAAATCACGTAATCCGGCCAGGTGAAGTAGCAGACAAAAGCTAGTGGACTAATACTTATAAGGTTTAAAAAATATAAATGGTCTGACTTGTTAATAAAAAAATCTTATTTTGAATCTGGCGATTTATGGCTTGATTCTAAAAAGTGCTTTTTGACAATCTACAAATTTTTGTACCTCATCAAAGAGTTAAAATCTCACACACATACATTACAAACATAATAAAACTCTACAATAAACTTTTAAATAGTCAAACAGAAAAATACTTTCCACATTGTTTACAGTTCTTTAAATTAGGCTATTAAGAAAATATGTGGACCTCTTATTAGTATTGTTAATGTATTTTTTTTAAGACTGGTATTATTGCCGTTTAAAAAATGGTTTTGCGTGATTATAGAACTCCGGTAATGGAAATTTAGCGAGGATGTTTTGATCTATTATGAATATGTTGCTATGCGCTAGTGGGTTAATAGCAAAAGAAATATCTCGGTAGGTGATACATAAGGCCTAGAATTACCAAAAATACATTATTTTATAAAGCTAACTACTTCCTAAACAACAATCACCTAAACAGAAACAAAAGAAATAGCAAAAGTTGTAACAGTACCCAATAAACGGGCCATTTTTTTAAAATTTATGAGTTTATCATAATTTTATTTTTAAAAATATTTAATGGAAAGTTAAACTTAATAAGAGAGGAAATCAACAATCCATTTGCCTACTGTTCACTGTTTAAAAATTACATCTTTTAGTTCTCGAGCTTTTAATTATGCCATTCCACCTGTTGACTGCCTGGAAGTCAAGAAAATTGAAAAGTACCATAGTCAATCTGCATCAATTACAATTTACTTTACCAATATGGAGTTAACTGTCTGTTTCTCACTATTTTTTATTAAATGATGTGGCAGACAGGCAGGTTGTTATTCTACATGTAAAAGTTGTACAATGCATTTTGAAGTTTAATAATCCGATTACATAATTTAAATCAGACAATTATAGGTAATACGCTGAGTCGTGCAAAACGTCACTGCAAATATTTAAACTGCGATTTAAAAAAAAGCTACTCGTTTAACAGCGTCCATCTTCTGCCTGTTTAAACAACATAATATAAACAATCATTTCTCGGGAGGGCAGATTTCCAAATTTAAAAGGGTCCAAGTTACAAATTTCTCAAAAATTGCATTTTATATTTTTCTGGCTTTTTCCTGCAGGACATATATTGATAAGGTTTTAGAAAAAATCATTGTTTGTTTTTAGATTTCCGATAGTACGAGGATGGTTTGAAAAGTCCGTGCAAAGTCCGAGAGATGGCACCACCGGCGCGTATCGAGGTCATGTTTAGTTAGTAGAATTTGTTGAATGAACGCACACCAAGTGTCAGCCATATTGGTCTATTTCTTTGTGTTTGGCATTCGTGTAAATCAAGGAAGTCGAGTGATTTTCAAGAAATGGACGAAAAATAATTTCGTGTGGTGATTAAACATTACATTATGAAAGGTAAAACGCCTCAGGAGACTAAAGAGAAGATTGATAAACATTATGGTGACTCTGCACCTTCGATTAGAAAAGTTTACAAGTGGTTTCAAAATTTTCGGACTGGCCATATGAGCACAAGTGACGCTGAACGTTCTGGACGGCCTGTGGAGGTCACGACTCCAGAAACCATTGATCAAATCCATGATATGGTGATGGATGACAAAAGAGTTAAGGTACGTAGATTGCTAGTGCTGTGGGCATCTCGACTGAACGGGTACATAATATTTTACATAAACATTTGGTCATGAGAAAGCTATCCGCAAGATGGGTGCCACGATTGCTCACGCTTGACCAAAAACGAAATCGTGTGCAAGTGTTGCAAGGATGGTTTGCAGCTGTTCCAGAAGAATCTGGAGGACTTTATGCGTCGTTTCGTCACTGTGGATGAAACATGGATTCATTACTATACTCCTGAGACCAAACAACAATCTAAGTAATGGGTTACCAAGGGGGAATCTGCACCAAAAAAGGCGAAGACCGCTCCTTCGGCCGGAAAGGTTACGGCGACTGTCTTTTGGGATTCGCAGGGGATAATCCTCATCGACTATCTGGAAAAGGGTAAAACTATTACAGGTGCATATTATTCATCATTATTGGACCGTTTGAAAACCGAGCTGCAAGAAAAACGCCCACGATTGGCCGACAAGAAAGTCCGTTTCCATCACGACAACGCACCAGCACACACCTCAGCAGTTGTGGTCGCAAAATTAATGGAAATAGGATTCCAACTCGTTTTACATCCCCCCTTTTCTCCAGACTTGGCTCCCTCGGACTACTATTTGTCCCCCAATTTGAAGAAATGGCTGGCGGGACAAAAATTTTATTCAAACGAAGAAGTGATTGCAGACACTGATCGATATTTTGCAGACTTGGACAAATCCTATTATTTGGAAGGGATCAACAAACTGGAACATCGTTGGACGAAGTGTATAAACCTAAAAGGAGACTATGTAGAAAATTTAAAAAGGTTTACCCAAACAAGTAAGTAGTTTTTATTTTTGCACGGACTTTTCAAACCTACCTCGTATTTTGATTAAATTAACATTAAATAAAATTATTTCTCAATGAAAAAATGTTATTTTGTATAGGTTTTTCCATATAGAAAACAAAAAAAAAGGTATTTTTTTTATAGATTTTGTTTTTTTTTTTCATTATCAAACAAATCTATGTTAACTAAGGTACAATGTGCTTTACATAATTGATTTTTATTTACAATTTGTGCGTTCCAAATTTTTAAGACATTTTATGTCACCAGCTAAAGGACAGTATACAAGAGTAACAGTACACGTCTTTTGTTTTGTGTGGACAGTTTTAAGTAAAGAATTATTTTTCTGTGATATTAAAATATAGTTGGATCAGTATAAGAATATAAATTCGGTGCTCTTTAAAAGAAAATAAAAACATAAAAATTGCTAAAAAGGTTTGGCCGCCTTTGTTTTTATATGGACTATTTTTACAGACACGTGCGGGAAGCGGCAGGTTATAAAAAGGCGTGCTCCAGTTTAAATTAAACCTTTTAGCTACTTTTAATGTGTTTTCTCTCACCAAAGAGTACCGAATTTTCATTCTTATACGGGTACAACTATACTTACCTGTATGTTTCTTTGTAATTAGTGTGAATAAATAACTTTTAATTATATTGGAGTTCTCGTGGGCAAAAACAAAATAAAGTTGTTAATTTACTTAAAATAAAATTAAATTATTTCGGCGTGAAATACATTTTTTTTAAATTATGCTTGTTATAGTATATTTACTTGTAGATTGGTACCAGAGAATTAAAGCAAAGAGATGGAAAACAATTATAAGGTGGTAGGTTTATTTAAAAGCACGTATTGCAAAATAGTGTTTTACTACCTTAAAAATGGTTTATTTATTTTGCTAAATGATATTCCTGTGGAGGATAGAGTTTTATTTAGCAACCTAGTCACAGTTTTTTTACCTTACCAAATGCTATTTGCACCTTTCCCTTGTCTCAACTTAGTTTCTAACAATTTTCATCACAACTTCTAAAATCAAATTTTCAGATGAAAAGTAATATTTTTAAATATCTTTGCTTAATTTCTTATTTTTATGAAATATGATGTTATTCTTTATTTTTTACTATCAAGTAAAGTTTATAGCTGTTTTCAGGCCCTGAACAGGTTTTAAAAGACACAATCAAAAATTTATGCCCAGCCTATTGCTAAAAGTAGGGAACTATAATGCGCAACTTCTTAATTTAACTATCTCATTCTCTTATATTTTTAAGTATTTTTTTTATAGGTTTTCGTTTTGACACAAATATAGTACTACAGAAATACTCCTAAATGCCTTAAAAGTCAGTAAGCCTATCTCAGAAAATACTGCAGAATGTCTATTTTTAATCCATTGGTGCAGATTGACTATGACCTCTACGCCTTAAGAAAGCATCCTACAGGGGTACCATAAACTAACAGGTGATAATATCGACATACGGAATGAACGACAGACGTAAAGAGCATATGCTTGCCCCTAGATATAAAGCTTTGTTACCACTTCATGATTTTTTTTGTGGAAATAAGTTACATTTTAGAAAAGAAAGGAATATTATTCGTTGTATAATGGTATTTGACAATGCGGGTTAAAAAAAAGAAGCAAATTGTGTAATATTTTTTTTTCCCCTTTAAATTGTAAGGGTTTTAATTTTCACCAGATCAAAACCCAAAAAGAAAAATTCCTTTATTGTCAAACGAATAAAACAATTTTTTTTTGGGTTTTAAAAATAAAAAATTAAATACACTCAAAGGGATAAACCCTTTTTAAAAAACCAAAATTTTTTTTTATTTATATTTTTAACCCCCCTTTAAAAAAAACCTTGAAAATTTTTAAAAAGAAGTTCCCCCCCCCAAAAGTTTTAAAAAGTTTTTCGGGCACTTTACAAATGTATAAGCAGTGCATATATGTTTATAAAAAAATTTGCAATAAAACAAGTAATAATAATTATTTTTTTATAAACAGTTTAATTTAAATTATTGAGCATACATAATAAAATAAAAAAAACAAATATATTGGATGCGGGGGGGGTTCAACAATTTGCTTATATTTGGCGATTTTAACTCCCCTTTTTTTTGGGGACGGGATTAATCCAACACCTTAAAAAAACAACTCGGCCGTCAATATTTTCATGAATACATTCGTCAACCAGTCTAGTACAAAATAAAAAAAACCCACACGATTCCGGCAAAACAATAGACCATCTCAGCTAATTTACTATTAACATCTGACCAAGATTTAATCTCAACAGTAGAGCATGAACCACCTGTTGGTCGTAGTGATCATTCAGTTCTTGTTGCGACGTGTCAGATCATACATAGTACAACTGAAGACAAGATTAAAACCAAAAAAAAACTTCATAGCTGCAAACTATGAAGAAATCAATCAGTATCTGGACTCGGTGGTTTGGGTTTGGGGGTGACACGGAGTCCATGTCTCCAATGGCTGCGGGAAAAAAAACCAACTGTACGGAAAGATTTGTTCCTGAGTACAAAAAAAACCTCTAAAACGAAACCCTGGATGAATCAAGAATTAAGGAAGGAAAAAAAACGAAAGAGAAAATACTGGCACTCTTACAGAAGATCTAATGATGAAGGTGACTACCAAGCATATAGACAGTTAAGCAATGAACTAACCAATCGTATAAGAGATGCAAGAGAAAACCAGAGCGTAATCTTATAGACAGCAAAAATAATAAGAATTTTTACAGATACGTCAAAAGCCCCCTTTAATCAAGAGTTAAAACCCATACTTATGAGTCAGAACAAGGACATCATTAGTGACCCAAAAATAATAGCGTCAGTATTTGCAAATGAATTCCGGAATGCTTATAAGGAGGAGCCGCCAATGGACTTGCAAGTTGTTCCCGATACACCAAGAAATGATGTGTCTATAACTAAATTGACATAAGTGAGGAAAAAAATGGTGAAGGCAATAAACAATATGAAGACTGACTGTAGTCCAGGACCGGATGGTACACACCCTGTTTTCCCCAAGAATAGCCCTTCCATAATTAAGCCCCCTGACATCTCTACTACAAACTTCCATGAATGAGGGAAAAAAAACCCAAATGACTGGAAAAAAACCAAAAAAATTTCCCAAATTTTCAAAAAGGGAGTAAATTTAATCCTCAAAATTACCGACATATTAGCCTAACATGTATTCCGTGTAAAAAACTAGAAAAAAATTGGGGGGTGGAGGAATTGGGGGGAAAAGGGTTTTTTTTTTTGAACATAATATAATTACAGAAAATCATCATGGATTCCCCGCCAGGCAGATCAGCTGTGTCAAATTTTTGGGGAAAAAGTAAACTCGTGGACAAAATCAATGGATAAAAGGGAACCAGTTGATATTATATACTTGGGCTTTAGTCGAGCATTTGACCAAGTTTGTCATAAAAAAAAAAATTTCAAAAACTGGAAAAGGTATGGTATACGGGGGGGGTGTTGAGTTGGATCGAGGATTTTCTTACAAACAGAACTTGCTCTGTCAGAATTGAAACGGGATACCTTTACGGGAATACGGGGGGGCAAGTGGAGTGCCTCAGGGTTCAGTTCTGGGTCCCCTCTTGTTTAATATATTTATCTCTGACTTGCCGAAGTGTATTAAGTCCAACGTCTCTTTTTTATGCAGACGACACGAAAATCTATAACAATCCCATAACAAGCATTGACATCCTGGGAAAAAAAAAATTGCTTACTATAGAGAGATGGTGTGAAACTTGGTTGCTAGACTTTGAACGAAAATAAAAAAATCTGTTCTGCAAAAATTTGGGTTTAGTAACCCCCCGTAACTTCTATTTAAAAAAAAATTCTATTAAAACAGTACAGACACAGGAGGACTTTTTGGGGGTTGATAAGCTCAGACATGAAAAAGGGGTCCCATATTGGAAAAAAAATCAAAAAAAAAAACGCTGTGTCCTACATGGTGTCTCGTGCAATTAGAAACATGTCTCCTGAATTTTTTTTGGGAAAAACCAAAAAACCCACATTCGTCCCATACTTGAGTATGCGGCACCAGTCTGGAATCCATATTTTTTTTAAAGACATCCATGCTCTTGAACAAGCTCAAAGAAGGATTTTTAAATTATCACCTGCCATACGATATCTGAGCTATGAAGAAAGGTTAAAAATATTAAACTTAACTACCCTTAGAGAACGCAGAACGCGTGGAGATTAATAGAGACCTATAAAATCCCCCAAACCCGGGATTACTCCGTAAATTTGAGTTTCTTCACACTTAATAACGATAGAAGACTACGGGGGCATCAGTATAAACTCGTTAGTGAGCGTTTTAGTAAATTATGTCGTCAGCATTTTTTTCTAATGAGTAATTCGTAACTGGGGAATTTTTTTCCAAATGAATGTGTTATGTTGAGACAATAAATTCTTTTAAAAAAAAAAAGGATGACAGACTCCCCTTTAAAAAATATTAATTAAAATATATAAATATTTATCTAAAAGGGAAAGGTTCTAAAAACGTCGTTGTTAGGAGTATCCCCCAAAAAGGGTAAAATCCTTTCACTGGAATTTAAATTTTTTATTATTTTTTCAAACCTTGTTTATTCCCGAAAACTTATTAAAATAAGTAAGCGAAAGCACTTAAAAATTTGCCCCAAATGTGCTAAATGTGATTTGTGGGCGAAGGTGTGTGGACGAGGTGATGATCGATTCTAAGGAATTGATGATGTTAATAAAGACACATATATTTGTTTACTTCATTTTGAAGGAGAATGTGGTCCAACAACCGTATCCACACCCCATCAGTTGTGTAAAAAAGAAAACTATTGATAAGGTAATACATTTAATTAACCATATGAATATAATAGTTTGCGCCCCAACCTTAAATAATAAATTTTGTCGTAGGTAAATGTCACTAGAACCGCGCTAGAATCGAAAGATTTCTTTTGGAATGACTTTTACTTATAACCATGACAAGCAGAATACAGTTCTACTTGACATCTAAATTATTAATATCCTAACCTTTTAACTAGTTCGGCTTTATTTCCTCCTTGAGGACGACCATTGCACTTCAACCATCGTATTAACTGAATACAATTGTGGTCTTCTACGGTAAAATGCTCTAATGAGGTACCATCAATTAATTTTTTATTTAATTGCACTGATATTAAAGGTGATAATGCTTGAAACTTTTATATTACCGCCTTTTTTTAACATGGCGGACGCGCTTGCGCTGAGCATACCCTTAAAAGGCTTATTAGCTTCACCTGTATGTTTAAAATATTATCTTAAGTTGTTTCTAATTAAAATCGTTTTTTGAGATCAGCTCTTAAATGCTTTCCACCGATTACGATGAGATTGGGCACGAAGGTTTTTTTTATCAACCAAGAAAAGAAAGTTAAACAGTAATTGGATATTTTTTTCACTTTCCTTTCTTTTATTTCTTGAATAAGAATTTTACAAAAGTCTAACAGATATACTTTGTCGTGTTAGGATTTGTCAATAAGCTATGTCCAGAGCCGTTTTTCACCCTTTTTGCCGAATGTGTGTGAAAAATAATTAATAATTTTTTGCAAAACTTGTTTGGAATTAATTACTAAATTCAAATCGGGCAATTACAGTTAAAAGGATACGTCGTCCAAAATATCACTTTAAATTTTTTGTACTGCATTTTAAAAAATCTCTATAAACTGTTTTTATTTGTTTTTTGGTGTAATCTAAATAAATTTAAATTTTTTGTGTTAATTTTAATCATTTTCGAAAAACAAACGTCATTAAGGATTTTTACACTTATTTTGTCAGTTTTGGTAAGTTAGAAAAATACGTTTTATTTTTAATTTTCTCACGTGAGTGAGAGGGGGGCCTCGACAAATATCACGTATTTTTTTTTGCAAAAAACAGTGTAAAATTGCAAGAAAACTAGGTTCAAATAAGTAAAAAATGTTTCTCCACTAAAATGTAATCCTACACAAGCTAATACGATAATGCTAATCTTACACAATAATACTTTCTCACTGTTATTCCAAACTTCGTTATCAGTTGTTTTAAATACTAGTCTTAACTAGTCTTACACGTATATAAAAATAATAAAGCAAATTATGCTTTGTTTTAAATAAATCCAACGCATTTAAGCACAGATTAACGTTTTTACACTAAAAATACTAATTTACAAAATTCTCTCGTAAAAGTAGGGGGGAGTCGAGACAGATCCCACAACATTCACCAAAGAGGGAGTTGGGGGGGGTTTAAAAAAATCGTCAAACTTCACGTAATTAATGAACTCCCCTTTAACAGGTTTGTCTCTTGAATTATGATGTAACTCTTAATTCCAAACAAGTTTTGCAAATAATATTTTTTCTATGTTCTCTTTTAATTTAATACCTAACTTGACCAGTGTTTTGTGACTGACTTAGAGTTTCGTATGAATCCCAAATTATGCCTGTCACAGTATATTCCGCTAATGACCAATACTTGCATTTGCATTTGTATACTTTTTGATCGTCCCACGTAGCTAAGTTCATTTTACTTGCCAGCGTATTATTGGTAATATTGTTAAATTACCTGTGACGTTGTGTATAAAAAATAATATTTTTGTATACTACCGTATAATAAGAGTGTTATTTTTATAATCTATTTATGGAAAGAAAAGTAAAAATAGAAACCCTTACACCTATAAAGTGAATTCTTTTAAAAAAGGTTATGCAGACAACATTTATTTTAATTACAACATATGAGTTTTATTGAATGGACTAATGTACATACATAGGCAATAAAATAAAATATTCATTTACTAAAAGGGAAATTAAAAGTAAAATTTGAACAACCAGAAAAACCACATTGCAGAGCTGATAGACAGACTTCTATGCTCTCTGCCCAAGGAAGTTTAAAGGTGTATGGAAGCCCAATACTGTAGAACAAAATTGTCCAGGCATGCAGGGCCGGGAATAGGGGATTGGCCCCCGGGTTTGCGCAATGAATAGTAGGTCAGAGCGGACTTCCATAATTCTTTGTTACTATCTATAAAGTTGTCATCATCAAATGTGAAATTCAAACATTCACTGTTTTTTTGCACAAAATTGTTGGTTATCAAATGATACTACTAAAGAATATTTAAAATTATTGTGTAATATTGGATTTTATATCATCTGATATAATATGGAAAAAATAGATGGCGCCACTTTACAGCCTTCTTTTTTTTAAATGTTTTTTTTAGTTTTTATTTTTCCCAAAAATCTTTTAAATAAACAAAAACACGATTTTTTAAAATAAATTTTAAACATTGTATGATAGTTTCATATACTTATCACCAATTTTGTGATAAAAAAGGGCAAGATAGTGTAAATGAGTTTAATCTAATCCTAAGATTCTGGTTGTACATTAAAAATGAAAATTTTATAACTGCTTTTTAGGCAAACTTTATAATAACAAACTTTTATGAGACAGAATAACAGTGGTTAAAAATGTTTAGTAACCTTTTTGGTCCCTGAGATCCATTGTAACAGTATCCGTTAAATATGTGTCTACAGTATGTCGAGCTTAAAAAGTTGATAATGTAAGATTAAGAAACCAAAATCTAATTTATTGTTAAACAAATACAAAAAAAAGCAAAACTGAACTTTAACATAAATTGTACTTTCTTTCAAACAATTAGAGGAATCTGTATATATTAAAATTTGCCTGGTCTGCCCAGTAATTAAAAATTTTTGATCCTTTAAAAGAATGTACTAAATTATTAAATGAAATAAAAGTACCTAAATGTAAACCTTATTTCTTTTTAATAACCCACAGAAATACACAAACATTGTGGAAATCATCTAAAAGATAGTTAATATTGTCTTACTTTTCTCACTGCTATTTTCTATAAAATTTTTATTTTCTATTATTCATAATTGATATATTATTATTTATTCGGTTACCTAACGTTACGCCTGTGGTTACGCCTCATAAGATGCACCTAATTTAAATATAAGAAATACTTACCTAAAGTAAAAAATGCCGGGGATTGCAAGACAAAACCGTAAAACATCTAGTCATTTGATTACAATATTATAAGTAATAGATAAACAATAAACACAAAATTATAGTCCCAATTTAATAAACACTAATCACTAAAATAAGAAGGTTTTTATCAATCCAAAAACGGTATTCCGGCTCTCATAAAAGTATAATGTGTTGCCTAATTACACACTGATTTATCAGTGTGTAAGTAGGTAACACATTAAATTATTTCGTGGAATTTTGTTATTGCGCAGAATCGGCGGGGCCAACTCTGACAGATATTTTCATACTGGGCTGGACATTTTCTGATCGAATGGGCCATTGCATTGGGCTTCCATACACCTTTAAACTTCCTTGTCTCTGCCCCGTACAGGATTATATATTTTAATTTATATAGCTACATTCAATCGATGCCAGCGCTCACCGTTGATCGAGCATTAAATCCCACCTTCTATTAAAATTGCTTTATTGCTTAAAATTTTCCTAAATATGACATTTTTAAAATGACAAAATTACTTGTGGCGTTTATTACACATTATTGCCATAGATACAATAGGCATGATGACTGTGAATATAAAACACTAACGGCCGAGTGATGATCGCGTTGTTAAATTTAGCAATGGACTTAAAAGTTAACAACGGTTTAGAATGTTTAACAAAATGTCAGATTTTGACAGGTTGCCTACTAAAATCATTGAATAAAACTGACAATGACGTTTTGTAAAACATTCTAAACCGTTGTTAACTTTTAACAATTGCTAAATTTAACAACGCGATCATTACTCGGCCGTAAAACTATATAACCATATAATAAAACGGTAATAAAAGATTACAAAACAAGTATTTTTTTATTATTTTAAGCGAGATTAATTAATATTTTTATAAAATAAAACTACCAAACACGACAATCCGCCATGATGTTCTAAACGCCAATCAGAGCGAATGACGTCACGTTAGAGTACACAAATGATCATAACCTTTGTTACGATCATATTGTTTTCAGTGTTAAGTTTGCTTTTTTGAGCGTTTTGTCTATAATAACGCAACTCATGGAACGAGGATTTATAAAGGCAAGCAGCGATAACTTGCCTAGAGTCGACTTGTTGATGCTGGGAAAGTTTCTGGAATGAAACAAAGATTTTTGTTCTGCAGAATTTAGAAAAAAATCCTTGTAAGTATGATATACTTTCAAAAAAATATAACATTAATATATATTGTACTAAAGTAAAACTTTTAATTTTATGTTAGGGTTCCTTGCGCATATAATAAGAGGTAGAAACCTTTATTTTATTAATGTACATATCATACTCTACCAACTAGCATGCGTGACCATATTGTACAAGTAAATCCAAACTAAAATTTTGGGGACAAGGTTCTTTGGAACAGTAATAGTTTGTGTGGCGTAGACATCCACTAACAAAGGATTTTTCAGGATTCAGTTCGGTTGGGGTGCACTTATAGGAGCAAAAATAAAATCGCGGCGAATTTCCACGAGATTCTTTAGTGTGTGGCACGAATACAAATAACTAGTTAGGAGTTTTTATTGACGTGTTAGTACACAGAGAAACCGAACACCACCTATACGATTTCGAATTTATGTTTTAAACACGTAAAATAACTTGTAATTTGGAAGAGCGTTTGTGTTTTCACCTTGTTTACTCTAATGTGACGTCACAATCGACGCTATGACACTTTGGAGCGTTTTGGTGAAAAAATTTTGGGAAAATTTAAAATGCATATTTTCAATATAAATCCTTTTTTTTGTCCGAAATATGATATTCATTACAATTAGTATATATTTCCTAATAGGATACAACAGTTTTTCAAAATCTGTCATCATGCCTATTCTCCTTTAATGGCCAATTGCGGTGGTTTTCTGTTTTTAACAAAGGGGACGTTTAAGTGACTATTGCCCTTAATATTTGACACCGTCTCAATGCAACTTAGGTTAAGAAGAGCTTAAAACTGCTTAAACCACAGTGGTGCAAACCGCCGTAAGAGGTGAAACTATAAAAAATAATTATCATATTCTTACACTTTAAAAAACAAACATAATTAACATATTTTTATGAAAACGGTGGTAGGAGAAATCACGCTAAAAAGCGGTTTTCAATATCTCGAAGATTTTCATAAAAATCTCGAATAGAGAAGTAATTTTCCGCGGCTAGCAGTTTAAATATCAATTTTATGTTAATCTACATGGTTTTTATTTTTTTTGCCATATACCTTTTAAATTTACACCCCCTTCTCTTGGTGTTCTGGGACATTCAGGGTTTCTAAGAATTTTAATTTTAAATTATTACCCAAAGCTACATACGAAAAATACAAGTACAGGTTTCGCTTTATGAACCATTTTTCTTTCCAAACAGCTGTTCGTTCGGTTCCGTTCTGGTTCTGTCATCTGTTATACAATTACTTTTTGACTTAAAGAAAGAAAGGGCCTTAAAACTTTGATCTTGAACCAGTTTACTTCGGCGTTTTTAAGCAATAAGCTAGAAAAAGTTATATTATCTATTTGTTTATTTAACATTAGAAAGAAAGCTAATATTAAATGCAATGGTTGTCTTTTAAGTTACAATAAATGCGGTTAAAGAGTTCCTTAATATTAAAATAAGTTTAATTAGCATTGGGTTTTGTCAACTTTTATGGTAAAAAAGTTGCTCTTATTAATTTATTACAATCAAATGATGTGTACCTGCATCCTGCTGTTTCAGGATTAAAAGACAAATAAAAAGTTAAATCGACTTTAAAAAAAAGTTTACAATTGAAAAGTAATATTTTTATACATACACTAAATTATCCAACAAAAATGAAATGAAAAGTAGACACGAAATAAATTAGGGGCCTATATTTTTAACTCTAATTTAAATATTTGTCAAGTACGCATGGAAACAAATACAAGAACGAAAGATTTGAAAACGACACGAGTTATTTAAGTTGACAATTGTCAGTTCTAATCCAATTTTTAAATTATTGGAATCTAATCTGCATAAAAAATAAAAAGTCCAAATGAATATCATATTGAATTGACAACTTTAAAAATAAGTCAGTCGTTTTCCAATCTTTTGTTCTTGTTTTTATTTCCGCCTTTTATATTATTTAAAAAAGAGTTAATAAATGCCCTTCCCCCCATTTTTTTTTTCGATTTTTCATTCTGTTTTAGTTTAAATACAAACTTTAAAATAGTTTTTTTTTACTCTGAAATATTTTTTTCCCCCAAAAAATTTTTTTTAAATTTTTTAAAATTTTCATTTAAAAAAAAGGTTTTTAAAATTAAAACAAACAGAAAAAACGCTTTTTCCCAGAGGAGGTTTTTTTCCTTCAAACCCAATAAAAAATTTTTTATTTTTTCCAAAAAATCTGAAAAAAAATTTCCCCCTTTAAAAACCCTTTACTGGGGAATCAAATAGGCCCAAAAAAGGGTAATTTTTTTCAAACTCCCATTGAACCACTTTAATAAAAATTGGGAGTAATTTTAAAGTTCATTATTTATCATCTCCCCCCCCTATTATTGAAAATACAAAAAAATTCTTAACCAAACAATGGGAATTTTGGTTAAAAATTTTCGATTTATCAAAATTTATTTAAACTGATTTTTTAAAAAAAGTTTTTTAAAATTTCCTTGCGGTAGCGCCATCTGGTATTTTTAAAAAAATTGAAAAATATTTCCACATTTTTCTTGCCCCTTTAAAAAAAAATTTCCCCTTCATTTATCGCCTGCTTATCAATAATTATATATATATATATATATATATATATATATATATATATATATATATATATATATATATATATATATATATATATATATATATATATATATATATATATATATATATATATTTTTTTTTTTCAAAACCTTTCAGCCCATGATTTTATTGTGCCATTTATATCAAGACTAGTCAGAGAATTAATATAGGTTATAAATAAAATTGGCCAAGGACTATTCCTTGTTAATGTGTTGTGTCCATAGCATGACTATATGAGTCGAATCTTGACCACCGGCTTTCGGTCAGTTAAATATAATCTAATTACAATATGAGGCATCATTGTACTCAGAATGCCATCCTTTCGAAACAAGTAACCGGAAGTAATACATGGTGTCCAGGAATGTTTTTACCTTTTGAAAACGGTGTAACTTGACTAATAAAAAACCTAATTCTTTGAACTAAATTTTATTTTAAAGCCAAAAAAAAGAAAAAAATAATTTATGGAAAATGACATTATCAACATGTCTCCCATCGGGCCGCAGCATCTCCATACAAGGCAGAAATCCTAGGATTTAAAAAAAAAACGATTTTTGAAAAACTAAATGTATTAATTTTGACTTGGTTGGAGGAAAAATACTATATATCATACGGACTAAAAGTGCTTATTTTTACTCGCAATTCTGCATTCGCACGGCTGCGCTGCTCTCTGCCTCTCAACTGCAAAAATTGTTCGTAAAAAAAGATGCACTTTTAATCCTTATAATATAATATTCTATTACCGGACTAGTCCGGAATTTTTTTTACCGGACTTAATACTGTAAAAGTTCATTTTCCGGACAAAAACAAAGTATTTAAAAGTGCGTTTTACAGTACAGTATGAAATAAAAAAATGTTACCGAGATGAAAACATCTCTGACAAACATTTGGTATGTTGCTTCTAAAAAAGTCAAATACCATTTTGAATTAAAAAGTACAAATGCTTGCTATGAACCATCAACAATATTAAAAAGAAATCGTAACTTAAATCAAAGTTAGTTTTAAGCTTTTTTTAAGTTTTATTTTTACCCAGATTTGCAAATATTCGATATAATAATAATAAATTACCAACTTTTATGCATGTTAGTACCTTTAAAAAATTTAAAAACCACCCCCAATTTCTTTATCTCTTTAAAACTCCTGGCATACTTCTTACGTCACAGGGTTACACAAAGTCAGCTGATGCACGTGTGCCTCATGCAGTCTTTCTTAAAGAAATACCTTCTGGACTTGTTATAAGCTTTTCTTTACATAGACCATTAGTTTCGGACAATAGATCAGATTTCTAAAAGAAGTCACCTGATAACAAGGAAAAGGTGCATTGCACGGATTTCTTTAAGATTTTAAAAGGACTTGTAGGTTTTTTAAAGGACCAGTGTACCGGTGGCTGCCAGTTCTAGGCGGGGGTGTATGCATAGACAACAATATGCAAGATGTTTGGGTCTTGTGTGAATTTTTCATGGCTTGATTTCTATGAAAAAAATTGGCGGGAGTTTGGATTTTATTAGATAATGTTTAACCGGATCCGAGAGTTGGATGCATGTGTTGTAAATAATTATGGAAGTGTTAGTAAATGATAGCAATGACCACTAATATTTAACTACTGTTTGGTAGTTTTTAAGTCTCCTTGTTTTTAAGATTGTCCTTACTATTTGCATTTTCTAACAATGGGTATACCGGGTGACTAGAGGTCTTGGTCTTGTTTTTTTTTTTTCGTAGTAATAATTTAAACCAAGTAATCTTGAATAAAATATATTTTTTAATACTTAAAAATAAATAAAGATGAAGATTATATTTTCTGCATTAAAATTATAAAATATACCAATTTTAAACTTACACGTACGTTTGAATTATTTGATTAAAAAGCATATTTTAAATGTGAGTTTATTTATTTATGCTCCATTTTTAGTTGAATTGAGACACATTTTTATACATTTAGTGGCACATAGAAACATTTTAGTGATAAGAATTATTTAAATTTTCTTTGAAAAAGCATATAAAATTGAAAGAAATACAAAACTATGTACTGTGTAAGCAGAAAAAAAAACTTTTAATTTCAACCAGATGTGAAATTTCCGTGAACATAATTCTAATTTGTAACCATTGATTTATGATTTAAAAAAAAGTTATTCAGAAATCTTTTCAGTTCATGTGAACTTTTTATCTTTAAACTAGTCAAACATTTGCCGTACAAAGTTTGTACAAATACTTTATAAACATTCTGCATATACAAGGTGGCTCAATAGTGTAACAAAGCGTTAATAATGGTGAAAAAATAAATATATAAAAATTATAGAAAAAAAGGGCGTAAAATATATATTTTTCTTTTGGGGGAATTTTTTTCCAAAAATCCTGCCACTAAAAAAAACCCCCCCTTTTTTTTTTTTAACCCCGTATGACGAAAAATCCATTTTAAAAAATCACCACCCTGTATGTTATGCTGTAAAATTGTTAAACTGTCATATAGAAACAATGTTTACGTAGATGGTTTTTAAATATAGTTTTCGGTTTTGACAAAAATGACGTCATTATTATTCTTTTAGCATTGTTTTGCCTGTTTTGTCAAAACTAGAAGTGGTACTTTAAATCCATTTGTATAAAAGTTGTTCCTATATGACTTGAAAAATATATATTTTTATTAATTCATCTCTTTTACATTTATATCTTAGTTTTAAGAAGCAATCTAATGGTACACACTTACAGTGTGGAACAAAAATAATGTTTTTCTGGATTTTGAAAATTTTTGATCCACCCTTAAGTGGCATAACTAAATAGCTAATTAAAAAAAAAACATTACAAATATAAAAGTTATTTTTAGCTTCCATAACTTTTGTACCCCTAGCTTTTCTCTGTTGTGAACGGCTTCGGATATATCGTGCTTTGTTGGACCATTGAGGCACAATCCTATTATTTTTAAAACATATTATTGAATTTATATTTTTTTTTTTTAAAAAGGAATTTAAAAAAAAAAAAAATGATCCATTTAATTATTATTTTTTTAAAAAAAAACCGTTACTTTAAATAATTGCCTTTTTGGCAGTTCTCGCCACTTTTTTTTTTTAAAAATTTTAAAAATTTTTTTAAAATATTTTAAAAAAGTTGCAGAAGTGCAAGGGCCTTGCAGGTCGGTCTTGGTCTTGCTAGTCTTGCACTCCTCGGTTTGGTCTTGTTCTTGGTCTTGCATACCCCGGTCTTGGTTTTTTGGGGTGGGGGGATTTTTGGTCTTGCTGCAAGCCCCAAAACCGGTCTCGCTCATCACTACGGGTGACCCAGCAGACAGGTAGATTAATTTCTTATTTACAAAGATATTCTAGAATTGAAAGAGTTTCTATAGCGCCCAAAAAAAATTTTCTTTTTTGGGAAATTTTCGAAGGGTTTATTTTTTTTATTAGAAAAAATTTTAAATTTTTTAAAACCCACCCCTTTTTTTTTATTTTTTTTCCCAAGTTTGATCTTTTTTTTTTTCCCTCCCCCTTTAAAAAAGGGGCCCTTTGGGGCTTTTAAAGGGGGAAATTTTGGCCCCTTTTTTATTTTTTAAATCTCACCCAGCAAGGGGTTTTTTGAAAAAAAAAAAGCTTTTTTTTTCCTTTTTTTTTTTTACGTAGGTGTTTTTAAAAATTTTTATTAAATCATAAAAATTTTTTTTGGGTTTTTTTTTTTTTTGACTATCTCACCCCCAAAGAAATTTTTTTTAAAAAAAGGTTTTTTTAAAAAACGCGGATAAAGCACATTTTTTCCCCCAAAATTTTTTTTGGGGGAAAAATTTTTTTTTTTTTTTTTTTTTTTTTGGGAAAGCCTATCGACCCCGTTATAAAAAAAAAAATTTTTTGTGATGTATTTTTTTCCAAATTAGTTTCAGGGGTTTTTTTTTTTTAAAATTTTTAAAAAAGGGGAAAAAAGGGGGTTTAAAAAAAAATTTAAAAAACTTTTTTTTTTTGTTTTTTTTTTAAAAAAAAAACCTTCAATTTTATTATTATTTGTTTAACTTACTTTTGGATTAAAAAGTTAACAAGAAAAAAAATAAAACGAAAAAAAATTGAAATATTATTAAAAAAATAAACCAAAATTTTTTAAAAAAAAAAATTTTAAAAATTCAAAAAAAAAATTTTTTTCCAAAAGTTTTAATACCCTTTTTTTTAAAATTAAAAAATTTTTAAAACAAAAAAATTTTAAAAACCGCCAAAAAAATTTTTACAAAATTCCCCAAAAACCGTTTTGGCCCCCTTAAAAAACCCCTTTTTTGAAGAATCCAGGGAAAAAAAAAGGGAAAAAAAAAGGAAAATTTTTTTTTTTAAAAAATACTTTGGGGGTTTTTAAAAAAGGGAAAAAAGGAATTTTAAAACCCCCCCCCCTTTTTTTTCCCAAAAATTTTTTAAAAATTTTTCAAAAATTTTTGGGAAAATTTTCCATTTAAAAAAAGTTTGGGAAAATTTTGGAAAAAAATTTACTTCGGAAAAAAAAACAAATTTAAAGGGGAAATTTGCTTTTTAAACTTACATTTTCTCGGGGAGGGGGGAAATCAAGTTTTTTCGAAAATTTTAAAATAATAATATTCTTTACCAAAGTGTCCCCCTTAATTCCCCAATGGCATCTGGTATATATTTGGTGTGGGTGCCATGCCTCACTGCCGTGTTTACTTATCGAAGACCAAACAGGGAATCCAAAATAATTTTTTGATGACAATTTTCACAGTTTTTTTCTTTATTCAGGACTAAATTTTTTCGTTTAAAAAAGTGAAAAAAGGGGTACTAAAATAAAACTGAATTTTTTTTTATCAAAAAACTTTTGGGGAAAATTTCGGAAAACCAAAAAATTTAGTACGCGTTTATTGTTTATTAGTTTTTTTTTTTTTTTTTTTTTTTTTTTTTTTTTTTTTTTTTTTTTTTTTTTTTTTTTTTTTTTTTTTTTTTTTTTTTTTTTTTTTTTTTTTTTTTTTTTTTTTTTTTTTTTTTTTTTTTTTTTTTTTTTTTTTTTTTTTTTTTTTTTTTTTTTTTTTTTTTTAAAAAAATTTTTTTTTTTAAAAAGTTAAAAAAAAAAAATTTTTTTAAAAAATTTTTTTAAAAAAAAAAAAAAATTTTTTTTCAAAACCCCAAATTTTTAAAAATTTATTTAAAAAAAATTTTCCCATTTTAAGGGGAAAAATTGTTTTTTTAAAACCGGTTTTTTTGGGAAAATTTTTTTTTTTAAAATTTTTTTTAAAACCCCAAAAAAAATAAAATTTTTTTATTTTTAAATATATATTATTTATTTTTTTTTATTTAAAATAATAAAAAAAAAATTTTTAATTTAAATAAAAATAATTTTATTAAAAAAAATATTTTAAAATTTAAAAATTTAAAATTTTAAAAAAAATTTTTAAAAATATATTTATATATATATATATATATATATATATATATATATATATATATATATATATATATATATATATATATATATATATATATATATATATATATATAAAAAACAGCGTCTCCCCTTTTCTGAATACACCCTGATATCTCAGTTAAAATAATGCGATTTTCTGAAAATTTTTTTGGGGGTGATTCTTTTAAAAAAATTTTGGATAGTGAACACTTTTATTGACCATTGGCGTGCTGTCTTGGGGGTAAAAAAAACTTGATTTTTTGGAAAAACTATAGTAGGGCATATTTTAAATATTTTTTTTGTCAGATTTAAAATCAGCATCCCCATATATATGTATTTTTTTTTTTTGGTGACGTAGTAAGTTCAGGAACATAATAGGTAGGTGCTCAGTTATGTATCCTAGAAATAAAAGGGTGTTTTGGGTATGTAATTTATTTAGAATAAAATTGTGGTCAGAACTTGGTCTATTTTTAGATCTTAGTACTTTAAGAGACTGAGAGTTTTGGCCTTTTTCCCTTATTTTATTTGAGTGTTTTTGATGGGTTCGTCTCTTTTTCTGTATTCATTGCATGGAATAAAATCCTACCTGCATTTTAGGACAATTACAACTACAGAAACTCAGGGTCATTTAGATTGTAAACTTCTAAAAAATCTTTTTAAAATACGATATTACCGCCTTTATTTTATAGTTATGATAGGGAGAAAACACACTTAAACACACACTATCGTGCGCCTAGATTTTTAAAATTATCGTGAACTTTAAAAAATGTCCCGTAAAAAATTGTTTTAATTTAATTACTTTAGCGTTAGGCGCAAGATTTTTTATGGTTGCTTATTTTGACCATTTCTTTACAAACTATGGGTATCCGCTTTTATATCAATTTCACATGTCTGATTAAAAGGTGTTAGAATGTATTTTTAGAATTTAAAAAAATGATCCCGCATCCCTCAGCATCCTATTCCACGACCCAACATCCCGTTTCACCTGTTTATTTTACGTGTTCTCGATAAAAGCACAAAAATGACCAAAGGTGGTTCAGATGTGGAAGATGAAAACAGGTGATCGTCGTCCCGCGAAGAATTACGCACTGCAAGGTGTAGCAATCAGCTGCTCGCTCGTTCCTCTTAAGACTTTTTAAGATAAACTACATAAACCCACATATTCTTGTGCAGATGTCTAGTAATGACGGTTAATTTTTTTTGATTATTGTTATTTTATGAAGTTTTATTTTGGTTGTTTTGCACTGAAATAATATGATTTTCAAGCTTCGTTTTCCAGAAAGTGTAATTAAAGAAATAAAAGTTTAAATAACGAACTTATAGCGAATGGTTTTTTTTCTTTTTACCACGCTTTTATTACCTTGACCTGTATGTATCTATGTAAGGAATGTTTCAATTTAAATTTTTTTCCTTTTCAAGAAGTCTGATTAACTTCAAAATTTGTGTATTGGTCAGGAGCCGATGACAATACAAATTATTTCATAACTTCGTCTCAATATTGATTAAAAAGCAGATTAAAAAAATAAAATAACACTTTATCAAAAGCATTCGCCATGGCCAAAATAGCAAAAAAAAAAACCCTCTCTACAAGTCAGGCTACTAGTTCATTCAAAACACGGATCCTGGGTGCCCATTTCGTAAGTGAAGACCACCTTCAGGGACGTTTTTGGGTCGCTGATTCCAAATTTCGGGGGTCCCGCAGCTCAAAATTCGACATCTTTCCCTAAAAATGAAAAAAACCCCTTTTTTTGGGTTTTTTATTCTTATAAAAAACTTATGAAGTGCTCTTTGGGCAGCTAAAAAATACTTCCAAGGTATGTTTTTTGGTTCACTGATTTCGAATTTACAGGTCCTGAACCACTTGAATCCCTGAAACACCCCTAAAAGGGCCAAAAACACCCTTTTTAGGGGTATTTTAAGAATAATCTTATAAAAATATAGATATTATTTATTGTTAATAAAAAATTGTATTTTCACGACATTATATTAATTTGAGCCTAAATTAAATTAAAGTAATTTATTGGGGGTGAAACGACCCCCAATTATCCCTTAAATATCGTACAATTAAAAAAATGTTTTGCTTTTTTGCTAAAACGTTGGATAAATAGCCATTTCACGACCAAAAAAAATATTTCCCTTCCCTAAGGGATTATAAGTACCTCTTGCACCCCTTTTGAGGGCTTAGAAAATATCCAATCCGAATTAAAAGAAATGAGACAAAAGCCCAAAAAGACCTCTTAACAATCAACGTTTCGGTGGAAAATTTACCACCTTGATGTTTTCCAGATAAAGTAAATTATAAAAAACTTAAATAATAATTTTCATTAAAATTATTTTAATTTTGATATAAGAATTTCGGATATTCAGAGGACTTTTTGTTTAAAATTTATGACGTACTGCCATTAATGACATTAATTTGTTGTAACAGGTATATTTATTATTTAAAAAAAAAGAAAAGATATAAACAGATACTTAAATGTTAACTCAAATCACCCAATAATAGTTAAAAAGTGAATTGTAAAGCGCCTATTTAATATAATTTATTTTAAACAAAATATAAACATAGAAAAAAATATAATTTAATTATCTTCTTAATTTTATAAATAGTTGCTTTCCTAATTCAAGCAACCAAATTTAAAAAGAAATCAAAACAGACCTTAGTAGTCGCGATTAGTGACGAAAAAGTTCAAAAGCCAAAAATTACTATAACCAAAAAATAAACTGGAATGCTTTTAGAATTTAAGCAAAGGAAACTTTTTTTAAAAAACGTAAAATAAAAAAGTGCATTTACATTATTAAATAAAGATTATGGTGTAGTTTTAATATCAGTCAATTTAAATAATACTTGGTTACCTTAATGCTAAGGTAAATTCAAAAATTTTTATTAATTAACTCACCAACCTTTTTTATTTTTGAAAATAAATATACCTGCCATAACAGGTAATTATGTCATTTATAACATTAATACATAAATTTAACCAAAAGCTCTTAGAATGTCTTAAAACTTTTATATCAAAATTAAAATAATTTGTATTTTAATTACTATTTAGGTTTCAGTTAATTTTCTAAATTAAGTTGACATTAAAAACGGTGGTAGACTTGCTACCGAAACGTTGATTATTACGGGGCTTCTCTTTATTTTTTTATTTTGGTACAGTCTTTTTTTAAAATTTTTTCAAAAAATTGGTCGTTTATTGGGCCATACCTTTTCCCCGCAAACTATAGGTCATTCGAAATTGAGTTTTTTGTAAAATATTTTGTGTGTTTTAAAATTTTTTTTTTTTATTAAAACACCCTATATTTTCTAAAATTTTTAACGTATATATTTATTAATAATATATATATATATATATATATATATATATATATATATATATATATATATATATATATATATATATATATATATATATATATATTACCATGGTGATACACCGCACCGTTTCAAAATTATTAGAAACTATCTTCAGAACGAATGCAATTTTGTAACCGCTATACCGCTATGACTACGATGCTAATTGACTTTTAGACATTTTTTATACGATAGTGCTTTAGATCATTAATTGTTCCAATTTGAATCTGTGGTAAAAACTACGCATTTTGACGAGGTTCGCAAACTGTTACTTTCCGCAAGTTTTTAAAATGAGACACCCTGTATATTAATGTATTTCTGTATAGCCACTTTAATTGCAGTTTTAACGATTGTACATAATGAGGTTTCTGTCTTACCATTTTGGCTTAATTGGCAAATTCAATAATTGGTTATGAGATTTTAATCCTAGTCATTTGCGAAAATTGACAACCCTGTGAAAAGCTTAATATTCTATGTTTAATATGACTTCTAAACAACATCCTAAAACGGTTGTTACCAACTTCATAAAGAGTTAATTTACAGTTTCATATCTTAATTATTTTAATCTTATAATCAATTTTTGGATATGCCCATTAAGCCGAAACAGTAAGTCAGGGAACTGGTCAATGTAATATATCATTAAAATTGCAATTAAGGTGGGCCATTTAAAAATACAATAATATTTAAAACCATGGTTGTTTCCCCTTAATTTGGGGCAAAAAATATGCCAAAAAAAGTTTTAAAAAATTTTTGCACAACCTTGGCAAACAAACCTGCGTTTTAATTTTTTTTACAAAAAAATTTTAAAGACAAAGGAAAAAATTAAAAGGGATGAAAAGCACCATCGAATAATAAAGAATACGCATAATTTTTTTAAAAAGTCAATCGGGTTTGTCGCCATAGCGGTTATATAATTGCATCCATTTTGAAGATAATATCTAATAAGTTCGAAATGGTGCTTTACAGATTCATAGTCTTGTATATCGTTGAGTTTCTCATTAAAAGTTTCATCCAAAAATGTAATAAAATATAGGGTGTTTTATTTAAAAATAAAGAACTTTGTGTCACCAACCTTATATAAAACGCAACAAACCTAAAAATAATTTTAAAATTAAAATACCTTTACAACATTAAAGTTAAGATATAAGTCCTTAATAAACGGGCCACCCTGTACACATACATGTCTATACCCTGGGACCAGGACCAAAGCAGTTTCATTTTGACGAGTATCCAATAAAAACGTTGTATCAAAATCATGTTATTTAGATTCGTAAGTATAAATTACTAAATAATTTGTTTAAATTCAAATTATAGGTCAAATATAAAAATAAATAGCACCATTTTCTACTGCTTTAAAAAAATGTATTTAGTTTTTAATTATGTAAACATGTCGAATTTAAAATATCTTTGAACTTTTATTCAATTAATAAATTTATAACACTTTTTTCAATTTACAGATCAGCTGACTACCTGTTGACATTTACCTTTAACAAATTTTTCCCACGACCTCAAAATCATTGCAAAACATTACGTACGCCTACAAAAATATCCCTGGACCTTTAAAGGATTTTAAATCCCGCTTTTGAGATCTAGATTCATCTCTATTATTATTTAAAATCCTTGCTCTAAAATCAGCTGATACATCAAAAGACTCTTTATGAAAGAAATCATATGGGAACAAATTTAAAGTTTACCTAACCTTACGTAAACGATTTGTATTCTATGCCTAAACTTAGGTAGGTTTACGGCTCAAAATGGTATAAAACATCGAAATATTTCTTCAGGTATCAAGGACCCAAATTTCTCTATTCTTTGCACAATTTTTCTTAAAGGTGAACGATTTCTTTGTTAAGTAATGTATTTGTGGTTTACAAAAGAAGAATTCGAAGTGGAAAAGGCATTTAAAAAAGGGAGCTTTCGTAGGTGTTTTAAAGGACTTTAAGCGTTTTAGTTTTTTATGCATATTATTATGTTTTTTAGTGTTTGTCAGTGATGCATAATGGCGGTATCATTAGGTACATTACAATCCATGACGGAAAATGCTTCATTGCTGGTCAAGAGGTTATATAGTTTATTAAGATTCGTAGTGTCGAGGTAAACTAAACCCCGAGATAGCAATAAATTTTCCGTCGAGGTTTGTATACAATTTTATTTTCAACCATTAAATTTTTGAGCAAAAACTCGGATTTTATTGTACGAGATCTACATAACTTTTCAAAGAACTTTGATAATTTAAAATTGGCTACGGTTGCTTTTCGACGTACCTCCACAACCTTACTGGCTGACAACGGGGCCGATGTATTGCAACTGAAAGGACTGGGAGAATCAAAATCGAGTACAGTTGCTGAAGGTTACCTAGAGTCATTTTTGGAAAGTCAAAGTAAGACTTTCAAGAGTATTCAGCTGTCCAGTACAAACTGACCTTCATATGGACCGGCAAAGGGTATCAGATGCGCAGTTCAAAAGTTAGATTTTATGGGCGAAAAAATGTGTCCGTGCGCTGTGGCGGTAGTCATCGCTTAGGGTCTTAAATCATGCGCAGAATGGACTGGCAGACCGATTTTATTTACACGTTTGTTGCTGGCCAGTTCCGTACTGGCCGCTTAATTGAATTTCTATATAATTATAGATTCTAAACAAGTTTTACTATTTTATTGACTTATTTTGTGTTTAGTGGTAGCCTTTATACATTCCTTTTGTTCATAAAAAAATTATAAAGTGTTTTTTGGTGATCCGCCAACGTGCTCATTGGTCGGTGGAAGGAATATATATACCCCGCTTTACGTGCTGATTGGTCAGCCTCTCCTCGTCGATCAATCGACACGTTGAAGCCACGGAGAAAAGTTATACTATTCTTTTTTCTCTCTTGCACGCTTATTCGCACTGCCAAACGGCAAGGTTGCCTCTAGTAAATGTATGCTCGTTTTGTATAAATACATTGAAGATGTTTACAATATAGGAAAAGAGTTAACGTTATTTGTACCAACGTTTTTTTTTTTAATTCTGTTTATAAGTTTGTTACAATCTGGCAGAAAAACGTTTATTGTACGGCCATATGCAATTCCAGGAGACAGACAGTATATTACACGATTCCTTTAATGATCCCCAAGCAAAGCAGAATCCTTTAAATATACAGAAAGCGTTCAAACTTTGCCGTTTTTGAACTGACATAAAACCGTGTAAAGTAGACACACACGCGTTTAGTCGATTCTAACAGTTTCAAAATCATTTCACAGATGTACAAAGACTGGGTCTTGAAACAAACCCTATCTTTTATTAGCCCTTATTTTTTGCTATTTAAATTTTGTATTACTATTTTTTTACCTTATTGTTCATATTACTACCTAACATAATTTATATATGTATAGAAACGCACAATGTAAAAATTTCAGTAACTAAATATAGAAAAATTACGTATTTGTGCAACCAGTTGGGAAAAGCACTATTTTTCGTAATGAGCAGACCAAAAGAATATTAGTTATGAAAAATAGTGTTTCCCAACGCGGTTAACACAATATTTTTTCTAATTTGAAATGTGATATGATTCTTTTTAATTAAAGTTTTAAATATAAAAAACTTTTCAAAATTGACGTCAAATATCTTACTTTTCATCACCAATTGCAAAAATGTTTTCTTTTTGTAACTAGTTATGAAAACTAAGATGTTTGATAACGTGAAAATTTTAAAATTCCCTTTTTAAATTAAAATTTAAAAAAAATTTTTAAAAAAATTAATTAAATTTTAAATTTTTTTTAATCCGGCACTGGCCTTTTATTTAAAATATGCTTTCCTTTCGTTTGTTTGGTGCGCGTTGGAAACTTTTTAAAAGGTTTTCAAATTTATCAAAGTTGGGTTTTTCATCAAATAAAAACCCAAAAAAAAAATTTTTAACCAAAACAACTTCAAAGGAGGGTTTTGAGATTTCTATAATTTAATTAAAATAATACTAATTACAATTAAAATAAATTTTTTGGCAAATTTAATTGGGGAAAAAAAAATAAAGGGAAAAGGGGGCCAGGTTTTTTTCCCATTTGGGCCACCGGGGGCCCCAATTTTTTCCGGGGAAAAAAAAAACCCATTTAAAATTTGATTTTTCTTTTTTTTTTTTTTTTGGAAAAACCCCTTTTAATTTTTTAAGGATTGTTTTTTTTTTCCCCTTTGGAATGAATTGTTAAAAAAAGTTTAAAATCCTTTTTATTTAATTAGATTTTATTAAAAAAAATTTTAAACCCCTTAAAAAAAAAAACCAAAATAACTTTTTTTTCTACAATTATTTTTAAAAAAAATTTAAAAAAATTAAAATTTAATTTTAAAAATTAATTAAATTATTCCCTTAAAAAAAATATTTTTCAAGGGGAATTTTTTTTCAGGGGCAAATTTTGAAATCCTTTTTTTTTTAAATATTGGGTTTTTATTTTAAATTTTTTTACCCTCCCCTTTTTGGGTTTTTTTTTTTTTTGGGGCTTCAAATGGTCGGAAACCTATCCCCAAATTTTTGGGAAAAAGGGTTAAAATTAAAAAAAAAATTTTAAAATTTTAAATTTTAAAACCAAAAAAAAAAAATTTTTTAAAAAAATATTTTCAAAAATTTAAAACAAAAAAATTAAAAATTTTTTTTTTTTTTAAGGGGAATTTTTTTATAATCCAAATAGTTTTTTTTTTTTTTTCCAAACAATTTTTGAAAAATTTTCCCGGTTTTTTAAAATCCCAAATTTAAGGGGAAATTCCAAAGAAAAAAAGGAAAACAGCTAAAGAAGTTCAATAATTTGGGAAATTGAAATTCCCCTTTCGAAGTGTATTTGTTTTTTAATACTAATTAAACTTAAGAAAAATTATTCTTTTAAATATAATTTAAAATTTTTAAAATAAACAATAAGGGGTATAAACCTTTTTTAAAGGGTAACCGGGAAAAATTTTTTAAAATTTTTTAAAAATAATTTTTTTCTTTTTTTCTCGTTTTTAAAAAAAAATTGGGGGAAAGTAAAAATTTTTTTTTTATTTATTATTGTACCTACTTTTTATATTATGTAGGTTAAATGAAAAATTACAGGTTTTTAAATATACAGCAGAGTTTTTTAATTTTGTTTATCAGTCGTTTGGAGTTTTAAGGTATTTTTTTTTTGCATCCAAAGTAGCTAACCTAAACTTTGATATTAGTAGTAATGACCTGTCCTTTCAGTGGCTAGGTTTCCAATGAGGGTTGTCTTTTAAAAATTTTTTGGGCAAAAGTCAAGAATTATTGGGGAATGTAAACCCAAAGGGGTTTTTTTGGGGGAAAAATTTGGGGTTTACTAATCTTTTTATAGACAAAACCAAGATTAATTAAAAGTTTTGATCTTTTCTTTTACAGTACTAATGGTAAGAGAGAGAAAATTGTATATTCATCCAGCAAAAAATATTGTAGACAACTTCGTGAGAAAGTGCGCATGCATGATTTTTTCATGTCGATTTATTCTCGCAATGAACACACTGAGAAGCTCATTCTTACATCATTATTCCCTGTTAGTTTAGACTTAACGATTAAGGTAAATTGGAGAGATTTAGCGTTGAGAGCTTTAGCGTTATTTTAATTACGCTTATGGACTACTAATATCGTCTTAGATTTGCTGATATGGGCAATACAAGCTACAAAGTCGTAAAATGTTTAGCTCCGAATAAATTTAAAAAAATATATATTTTTGAATGTCTTTTAAGTTGATTTTGGAAATTTTTGATATTTCGCTCTTGTATGGACATGAAAGAAATAAAATCATTTTAAAGCGGGGATTTATATCTGATAGTATATACAGGGTTTCCTCTCACCATTCGGGGGTAGACTCTATTTACAAAATTTTTAAGTTTTTAAAATTAACTTATGTTTAAATTTTAAAATATGAAAATAAGGCAATTTTCGCCAGTCAAATATTTCACTTGAAATTATTAATTTAAATCTAGTCATCCTTAATAAAGACAAAATAGTAAATTTCGAATGTCAAAGTCAATCCTAAGTCCCTGGATCTCGACCCAATGGACTTTTTGCTTTGGGGTTATCTTAAAAATACGGTTTACCATGTCCTACCCAACAGTGAAGATGATGATACTGTTCGCATTTATAAAGCTTTAGTACAAATTTTAAAAAAATAATAAGCCGTGTAAAAAACAATTCCACGCATGCAATAAACAAAATGGTGAGCATTTCGAACACTTACCTTTGTAAATTTAAATATTTTTGTTTTATTATATGTTTAATTAATAAATTATTTACATTTTAACATTTGATTTAATTCTCGATAATTGCTTCAATTTATTATTCAAAATGGCCATAATTTCATAAGGAAACATTTTTTGAAATTTTGACTTAAGCGATTTTTGTCCTATTTTTAGTCGTAGAGTCTACATCCAAATCGAGGGGGAACTCGATAATGCGCATTATTTAATGAAAATGCGAGTAATGCATATTTATGTCAAAATAATTTCAAAAAAAGCATAAATTTTTTAATCAAATAATGCGAGTAATGTATATTATGCCGAAATAATGCCAATGATGCATATTAATGCCAAAATAATGCATATTAATGCACCACTTTATCTTTCAATCCCGAAGGAAAGAATCGGAAACAGTAAAGGGATAATTCAAAACAATGCGAGTAATGCATATTAATTTTTTAATGGGGTAATGCCTATTAATGCGAAATAATGCAAGCAATGCATAATAATGTCAAAATAATGCGAGTAATGCGGGGTATTTTATTCATTTTTTAAAAAAATCATTTTTTAAAAATTAAAAAAATGCCGGTATTGCATATTAATGCAAAATAATGCATATTAATGCACCACTTTATATTTAATGCGAAGGAAAGAAATTTGGGAAAAAGTAAAGGGATAATTCAAACAATCAGAGTAATGCATATAAAAAGTTTTAAAATAATGCGAGTAATGCAAAATGCGAAATAATGTAAGCATTTATATTAATGCCAAAATAATGGCTATTAATGCCAAAAAAAGCGAGTAATGAATTTAAAGTCAAGTAATGTAAAGTATTGCAAAATAATGCACATTATTAATGCAACCCTTGCGTACATATATTGCAAGAGTAAGTTCCCCTCGATCCAAATGGTGGGGAGTTTTTTTGAGACACCCTGTATACAGGAAGTTTGGTATAAAAATAATATTTCCATAAACATTAGATAAATTCATATAATGTGACAGGAGGTTGCAATTTACGATTTTTTTTTTTAAGTTTTGAAATT
>JAHBCN010010011.1:0-33141 GCA_019359885.1 Listronotus oregonensis | reverse complement strand
ATATAGCAAACATAAAAAAGTTATTCGATGCGTTCCTAAAAAATAGTCTGAAAAAATTTATAGGCATCATGCTGAATCATAAACAAAAAATTTTTTCTGAATGACTATTTTTTTAAGGCCCTGACAAGCATCTAAAGTGACATATGCAAAATAAAATTATATGCCTTTGAATATTTCCTCGGTTTTGCGAACTTTTAAAATTTAAAAAATTTTCCGTGATTTTGCTAACGTTCGCTTAAGACCGGAAATAACGATTTACCGACTCGACTTATGATAATGTATTGATTATAGTTATTGCAATGTTATGAATTAAACATAGCATATTGAATCCCCCGGGGGTTTGCCCCAGTCACAATTAAATTTTTTTGGAAAGTGTAATGCAGGTACTCGTTTCCCTTTTTAAAAAACTCTCATAAATAAATACTTTGGGTGAAAATTATTATAATTTTTTCTTTGCCTAAATCACCATGTGCCCAAAAAAAAAAAAGGTAAATATGTCTGAACAAAACTTTTTTAAAAAAAATTTAACCAACATTCAAAAATTTTTTTTCCCCCCCTGGGAATTGTGGCAAAATTTTTTTTTTTTTTTGGCCTGGGGGAATCCAGCCCCGGTTCCAGATTTTCGATATCAGCCTTAAAAAATGGGAGAGACACATGTTTTTGATTTAAAAAAAAAAATTCAATAAAAACTCACTTTAATACTGATTTATTAATTTAAAAAATAAAAAGGTATGATACATTTTAGTAACAGTTAATTTATGTTCAGTATAAACATTTTCAAGTGTTATTTTATTTTAATATTTTTTTTCCTTGGGGAATTTTTTCCTTTTATAAGAAAGACGGATGTGTCCTATTAGGGTCCAGCAATAGTCGGCTAACATATTCGGGCTCCATTTCCCCAGTATATCTTTTCTCTATCGATGCGATGTCTTGGTGAAATCTTCCCCCCATGCTCGTCCGATATTTTCCTAGATTTTGGGGAAAAAAGTCAAATGGGAAGGAAAAAAGTAAATTTTTTTAGGGACATGTTGTTTTTTAAAATAGGATAGGCCGTGAGCAGTTCTTCCACAGTTCACGAAATTTTTTTGGGGCTTGGTGTTTCCAAAAAATTTTTTTAAAAACCCTTTTAAAAATGATTCCATCCCGTCTTTCTCCCCTTAAAATGTCCGTGAAGTTGGCATTTTAAAAAGGTTGCCTAATTTGGGGACCAACAAAAATTCCTTTTTAAATTTTTTTGGCTTCACTTATGCTTAAATTTCTCTTTTAAATGGTTAAAGCTTTCCCCTTTTTTTCCCCAGTGCTTTTTAAAAATTTTTTTGATAAACCCCAAATTTTTGGAAGGGGGGGGAAAAATTTTTTTCTTTCTGAACTAACGGTTCTCGGTCAAATTTTAACCCCAATTCCCCTTTTTTTTTACGTGGGGCCCAAAACCCTTTTTTTTTTAATGTTTGTCTCTTGCAGGGCTGCCCCCCTCACACAAAAAGCAGCAGTATTTTTTTGTATCCTGACTCGTCCTGTCAATAAAGCTACCATTTTTAAACCCCCCCCAAAATTTTCCATTTGTGATCTTCTTCTTTATACATCTGAGTATCATTTCCCCGATTGTCATATGTTTCTTTCATTTTTTCCCAATGAGCTATGGGGAAAGGATGGATGTTCATTTCCATTAAAAAGTAAAACAGCTTTTAGACTTTTTTTAGACGAATCTATGAATAGTCTCCTTTTTGGGCGTATATGGAAAAATTCGGGTTGACCATTAGGCCAGGAATATCTGGCAAAATACTAAATCACCGTCCGCTGAAAAAAAAAATTTTGGAAGTAGATTCCCTTTTTTTTTTTAGATGGACACCTTAACCCCCTTTTTCCCCAAAAGGGTTTTCCCCCTCCCGCAGGCGGGACCCCAGAAGTTCCGCTTTTGTTTTCGGGGGGTTCAAGTCACGAAAAAGGTCATTAATTTTTACCTTGAGTGATTAAATGAGGTGTATCGGGCAAATCAATGGAACTGGGATGTAGCTTGGTGGCTTCTGGCGAAGTACTTGGAGAGTCTGATTCCGAATCAAGCGTGTAACTCCCCAGGTGGTTGGGGAATGGGTAATAATTTTTGTCGGGGGGAAACTAGTCGCTTCCCCGAGGAACATTGGGATACTGAATGCTACGCTTAGTTTTGCTAGTAATTCCTTTGATTTCGTCATGCAAAAATAACAATCATCTACGTGATTACGAGGTTCCCTTAAACCCAAAATTGGAACTGCAAATGGCATAGATTTATGCGTCCTTTTTAGCCCCCCCGTCAATGTTCTCGAACACGAACCCCAACACATTTTGGGGGGAGGACTTATCTTGATCGCCAACTTTACCCCCAAAAGTACAGTTCATAAGCCTTTTTACTAGTGAAATATCGGTTTTTGGTACGCCTTCGGGGAAAACTTCGCCACAAATATAACAGAATTTAAAAATTTATTAACACAAATTCGCGTCGATTTTTTTCTTACGTAGATCTATCTAATCGAAAAATCAACGGGTTTGTTTACTAAAAAAATTATAAAATAACGAAAAAAAGGGATATTTCAAGCATAGATCCACCTACCTGTCCATAAAAAGGGGGTCCCCCTTTTTTATTACCCCTCTACTAGACCCTTCCGAGAAATCTGAGGCTAAAAAAAAATTTTAAAAGGGTTTTGTATATTAGTATAAGTCCAAATTTAAAACAAATCACACGTTTTTTTTAAAAAGGGGGGAAAATTTTTTGGGGTTAACTTGTTTTTTGCCCTCAAAATCGACGTATATTAGTTACTGTAGATGGAATTCCTTTTCCCCACCAAAAATGCTGAAGTCCCCCAGGGCCCAGTTTTGGGCCCCCCACCAGTTTTTTACACATTAACGATCTTCTCTTTTCCCCAAACCCCAATCCCATTCATTTTTTTGCGATAGTACCCTTCCTCTAGTATTCAATTTCTTAAGCCACCTGTAATTCTGATTGAAAAAACAAGCGCAGGTAAAGGGGAATATTTTTTCAAAGATCAAACTTATCTTGGATTGGGGCGCCAAAAATCTTTTTTCCGTTTAATGCCTCGAAAACACAGTCATGTTCGCTGTGGAAAAAGTCTGCCAATGCTTATCCGTTACATATGAGCGGCCAAGTTCTGCAGAACAAAAATTTTAATCTTGTCGGCGTTTTTTTTGTTTTTAAATTTCCAAACACATTACATCCATACCCCCCGGCAGTTTAAAAAAAGCTTGGATTTCTCTTTCGAGCCAGAAAGTTTTTTTTTTCCAACCCCTGTTTACTCTGTTTTTTCAGATTCAGACCCTCTTTAAAATTTTTTGGTTTTCATGTCTGGGGAATGGCCCCCCTTTCCCCCATTAGCATTCTGGATTCCATTAAGGAAAGGCCCCGGTTCGTCTTTTAAGTCCCACGCTCACAGAAAGGTTCCCCTCTTCTTGCTCACCGTCGAGCTGGGGGGATCTGTGGCTCTTCTATAGGTATTTTCAGGCTTCTGCTCAGAGGAGTTGGCCAGTAAAATTTCCCTTTCCCCCGGCAGCTCCCAAAAAGAGAAACGTAGTGCTTTCCCCTCCTTTTACAGTTCAGGTGGAGAGGCCGAAACTTCCGTTTTTTTTCGTTCCTTCATTCCTAGAGTGGAACTATGGAACCTGCTGTCCGCAGAAGTTTTTCCCCTTTTCCTTCCAATCTTCAATTTTTTAAGCCCCCTGTGAACAAATTATCTTTTCCACACTTAAGACCCCCAGGGGCCCAGGCTTCCCCTTTGTGAACTGTCCCAAAAAAAAAAAAACAATTGTTCATAAATTTAAACAATTGCTAAAAAATTAAACATTTTTGAAAAAACAAGATTTTACTTGTCCGAAATAGAAACACTGTCCAAAAACCCAAAAGCTAAAGTATTCAAGGGAAAAAAAATTTATCGAAAAAATTTTTAAAACCGTTTGGCTTTTAAAATTAAGTTTTAAAAGGGGTTTAAATATCAAAAAAAGCCCGTTTGTGATAGCGTTTTTTTTAATATATTTCAATTATTCCATAAAAAATGGCTTATAAAAAGTTTTTACATGGGGCAGCGGAGATCTGCAAAAAATTTTTTTTTAAAATTAACGGTTTTTTAAACAAAATATCTTTGATATGTTTATAATGTTTTCTATGAGTTGACGTTGATGATCGTTCGGGAAAACTGTTCGTATTCGTTCGTTTTTTCACATTTTTGCGACGTTACCTTATATCAAATATTTTCTGTTTTAAATCCTCAACATTTTTTTTCCAGTATTCTTTCCGCAAACAACATTTAATGGGGCCAATTCCTTTTTCATTATTCATAGTGACACGTTTACAAAATCACGTGTAGAAATTTTCAAATACTGACAAAAAAATGCATAAATATCAAAGACGGTACTACGAGCAATCCAGTGAATGGATCCAAAACAAAACACGAGGAAAACTGGGGAAAACCCAGTAGGGTTAAAAAAAAGCTTCATAAAGGGGCCCATCCAAAAAAAAGAAGAAAAAAAAAACTCAAAGTAAAAGGAAAAAAGGATAACAGTAGGGGGTTCTAACAGGGCACGATAACCTAAGGGGACACCTACACAAAAAGGCTCATATAAGGGGGCCCCCAATTGCAGGTTTTCGACGAAAACCCCTACCATATCCTGTGCAAATATAAAACGTTGAACCCAAAAAAACAATATTTGAACAACCGAAAATGAGCCCCAGGAATATTTTAAACCCAAAGTCTCGGGGTTTTATACAGACTTGTAGAAGGTACCAGACTAATGGGGTATTGGTACAAAATAATGGGAGATGGGGGCCAAAAAAACCCAAAAGGGCGCTCCCTCCGATAGGGGGTAAGACGGCTCACAGGGAAAAGAAGAAGGTTATACTAAGTAAAATTGTGACTTTGGGCCCAAAAACATTTTTAATGTGATCAAATCGGGTTTAACATTTAAATTATTATTTAAATTATCTAATTTAAATTCTTTTAACCCTGGATGTTTATGGACCCTAATTGTTTAAGAATTACCACAATCATAAATACCCCTACTTACCAGTATATTGACTATATATCTTATTAGAAGGCAAAAAAGAAAGATACGCATAGTGGATACTTTTCGAATGAATTTTAGAAAACATATCTTTTATTTTGTATCGCCACCCGTTGGGTAGCTATTTTTGAAGAAAAGAAACAGAAAATTTTATTTAAAAAAAGTAAATTTGGATTTAAGTTGTAATTTGCTAAGGTTTTATGTTGTATTTTTTGTATTTAAAAAAATTGGGGGTTTTTTTTTCAATGACATTACCCAGATTTTTTAATTCCCCGTAGGGGCATTACCGCGTTGTCAAAAAAGGGGCCTGAATAAACGTTGACGAAATTGGAAAAATGGGTTAAATAGGGAAAAAACCCGGGGACCCCCGGGGTACTTCTTCGTGGGTTGTCATAGCCAGATTTAAAAAAAACCTAATGCGGGGTAGAAGTATGGTGTTTTTTTTTAAAAAAAAAATTTTTTAAAAAACAATTGTAAAGACCCCTTATTAGAAAAAAAAAGATAAACAAACATAAATACGAGAACACTTTGATGTCTTTGCTTGTACTTATAAATATATAACTGTTTTTTTTTTTTATATTTCTTTTTATTTTTCGAACGTTTTGTAGTTAAGGAAGCATAAAAGCTCCTGGATTAAAAACTTTTTTAAAAAATTTTTTTTATGTGAATTTTAAGTTTTTAAAAAACTTTTTTCCCCATTATTTTCTTTGCGGTTTATAAATTGTCGTATTTTTATATGAAATAAAATTTTTTTGGTCGCCCCTTGAAACCAATTTCGCGAAAGGGAATAGTGGATAATAACCACATCAGTAAATTTATGGCTTCTTAGGGGGGCAATAACTATATTTTTTTCCCCGGGGGGCAGACATACGAAGAATGTATATCATTTACCGTGTCTGGTTCGTAAAACCCCCAAAACCACCTGCTTTATAATTTGGATCTTTCATTTAAAAAATTTTCGGTTGCTAATAGAATGAAATAGCATTTACTTCGTTTAATTTCATTTAGTAAGTAACGCTGTAGCCTTGCTTTTTTACGTTTTAAGTGTAAACTGTACATTAGTCCAGAAAACGAAGCTAGAAAAAGTGCAAAACCGCGCACTTTTTTCAGAATGCATAGATTTGCATGAAAATTTGGGTTAAAAATTTCCCCCCTCTTAAAAATCTTTTTATGCCGATGGGCGCTCTTTATTTTTTAGGGGTGAAAACTACCCCTTGTTGCTAAAACCTATGAAACTATACATTAAAGCTTAAGGTGAGTAAAATTTGACTTAAATAAGTTACGAAAATAGTATTTTGTTTCTTTAAAACATTACTTGAAATATTTGAGCCCTTTAAAATTAACCCTATTATGATTAAAAAATATATATATTTACCCTAAAATATTAATATATTATCACAGTATTTTGCATGAAAATCTGGGAGTGCGCCTAACTTACCTTTTTCTTTAAAATATCTATTATGCTAAAGGTCGCTTTTTATTTATTAGGGCTGAAAACTACCCCTTATTGCAAAAACTTTCAAAACTTTTATATTAAAGCTTAAGTCACCTAAAATTAGGCTCATATAAATTGAAAAATACGTATTTAATTCTTTAAAACATTATTTAATATATTTCAACCTCTGAAAATCAACCCTTATTATGATTTATTAAAAAAAATTGTTTACACTAGAAAAATCAAGATATTGTCACAGAGTTGTAATTAAAAAATCTCACAGCTAAAAGTATTACTAATTTAATTTTGCAATTTTATAATCTTTAAAAATTCACCCCTTACAATATTACTATGCCAAAAATAGTACAAAACCGAGAATTTTTTTAAAAATGCATCGAATCGCTATTAAAATGCTTAAAAAAATTGGTTTTTTTTAACCATAACTCCTTCAGTTTTTGTGATAAAAAGTTGTTTAAAAAACCATTTTGTTGGGTTTTTTTAAAAAGGGACCATATATTAAAAATGTTTAAAACCGTTACTTTTTAAAGGGTGATTTTAAAAATAAAACAAGGTAGGGCTCGTCTATCCCGGGTTTTTAAAAGTTTATCTCATTAATTTTTTCTACAGTAAATTTTAAAAAAACAGAATGTTTGAATTTAAAAAGCTACAATTCGATACTCTTTTTTTTACGTATCCCCTTTTTTTTTTTTTAAAAAACTTTTTTTTAAAATTTAAATTTAACTTTAATTTTTTTTAAAAAAAAATTTTATCAAAATTTTAAAGAAAATCATGAAAAAAAAAAAAGGGAGACCATTAATTAAATTTTTTTAAAGTTTTTGAAAAAAATTTTGGCAATTTTTTAACATTTTTATCCTTTTTTGATAAATTTTTTAAAAAACGTTTTGTCAAAAAATTTTTTTTTAAAAATGGGGTTTTTGGGTTTTTAGTTAGTTTTAACCAAAAATTTAAAAATATTATTTGTTTTTTTAAAAATTTTTAAAATTTTGTTTCAACAAAAAGTTTAAAAAAATTTTTTTTAAAAAAAAAAAACAATTTTTTTTAAAAATTTGGGTAAAATTATTTTAAAATTAAAGGAATTTTTTTTTGGGGAAAAAAAATACCCCTTTTAAAAATTAAAATTTCATTTTGCTTTATCAAAAAAATTTTATTAATTTTTTGTTTTATTTTTTTAAAATTTTTAATATTTTCCCCTTAAAAAAATAACCCTTTAAATTTTTTTAAAAAAAATTTTTCCCAAAAAAAATTAAAATTTTTTTATTCAAAAACCTTAAAAAATTTAAAAAAAAAAATATTTGTTATTAAAAAAACAATTTGCCCCCTTTAAAAATTTTAAAAAATTTTTTTTTTTAAAATTTTTTAAAAAAAATTTTTTTTAAAATTATAAAATTTTTTTTTTTTCACTTGGGCTTTTTTTTTAAAAAAATTAAAAGGGGGGGTTTAAATCGGTTAAAATTTTAGAATGTATTTATGATACGGGGGAAAAAAGGAGAATTGAAACAGGGCCACAACTCATTTTAATTCGGGGAGTAATTAGAGGGTTGTTTTCGAAGAATTTTGCCCCCCAAACAATTTTGGTTTTCCCTTTATTTTAATCAAACTAACTCGACTTTTATAATACTTTTTTTTTTTTTAAAAGGGGGTTTTTAAAAAATTTTTTTAAAAAAAAGTTTTTTTTTAAAATTTTCCCCTTAAAAAAAATACGTGCTTTTTTTTTTTAAAAAATTTTGGGATCTTACGGGGGTAAGTAAAATGCGAATTTGGGGGGAAAGTTTTATGGGTTTTGGGTTTTAAAAATTTTAAAAGGGCCCTTTTAAGGAAAAAAACCCCGGGTTCCCCATTTCACCAGTTAACCTTAAGGTTAAAGAATAATGTAACCTATAATACGGGGCCCTTTTAATTTAGTGTCCAGTTCAGTTCTATACAACTGCTCCGTAAAATTTTTTTAAAATATTTCCTCTAAAAACTTACCCTTTTTTGTTTTTGCAATACACGTTATTTATGCTCGAAGCGCTTATTTTGTACCTATTCTTGATCTGCTAAATAAGGAAAACAAAATTAATTTTCCAAAAGCAAATACTCTAAAAATTTATATCTTTCTTGAGTTGGCATAGATTTGGAAGAAGTACTGAGCTTTTGCTTAAAAGACTTGGAACGATTCAAGAAATCGTGGACGTAATGAATGCACATATTTTAAGCAACAGCGTTCTAAAATTAAATCACTATATGATAAATTAATAATTTTTTTGTGGTAAATATATTTTTTTTTACTTTAAGCTCTAACAAGGGTTAATTTCTAAGGGTTGAAATATTTTAAAATTGTATTACAAGGCATAAAACAATCATTAATCAACTAATCCAAACCAACTTTTACTCATCTTAAGGTTTAAAATGTTATTCTATAAGTTATGACAATAAAGGGTAGTTTCTACTCTTAAAAAATAAACAGCACACATTACCATGAAATAGAATTTGAAGTAGAGGTAAGAGGCACCTAATTACAAATTTTTATGCAAATCGATGCAAGACAAAAAAATGGCGAGGTTTTGCCATTTTTTCAGCTTCATTTCCGGGACTATAATTATGTATTATTAAATCGTTTTAATTTGTCAAAACAATTTTTTTTGTAAATCTTATAAGGGGTGGTTATTTAAAGGTTAAGTTACGGTAGTTAAATATGTATTATGCCATAAACTGTCTAAATATTTGTTTCTACAAGAAAAGCGTTACTAAATAATCCTAAAAAAAAAAATTTTTTGTAATGTTGTTAAAAGGGGTGATTTTAAAAATATATTCATTCTACATATTTTGCTATGATCTTAATTTACATATGGTTATTTCTAGGGTTTTTTTTTAATTTTTTTTTGCAAAAGGGTGGTTTTTCCCCCAAAAAAAAAAGCTCACCTTAAGAATATATAAACTTTGATCTAGAGGGTGAAAGCAACTTAATTCCAAATTTGCATAAAAATTGAAACTGTACAAAAAAATCCGGAGGTCAAACATCTTTTTTCTCCCCATCCACTTTACAAAAAAGGGGGCAAATCTTTATTTTTAAAAAATCCGCGAGCTATCTTGTATATGTTCCTTTCAGTAAAAAATATTCTGTATGTAACTAATTTATTTGTCAGCCAATATATGCCAGTTTTATTTAACAAAATCCAAAATTTATTACACCATATTGTTTAGTATAATCCTGTTAATTTAGTATATTTTTTGCAGGTGAGTGGGCTTTGGAAAATTAATCTCATGTTTCATTCGTGTTCTTGGACAAGGAGAAGGTCATCTATATGGTAAGCACATATCGAGTTGCAGTCAGTTTATGTTAAAAGATGTGACTTTTTATAAAATCGTTCTAAGATTTTGCATATTTAACAAATTTGAATAATGTTTAAGACAGAAATATTTTGCGTGTTATGCAGAAAATTTTTCCGGCGATTTTAACTATTTGTGGTTAGAATAGCAAAAATAAAGGTAAGAACATATATTTAAAAAAGGACTATGCAAATCTCACTTTAGTGAACTTATCACACTTTATAATAATATATAACATTTGTTCACTTAATTTAGTTTTAATTGTGTTTAAAGTTTGGTTTTATGCCTATTGAGGGGTTTTTCAATTTTTCGAAAATTTATGCATTTAACAACATTCTGTGAAAATTTTAGAATGATCCGAGCATTCTAAATGTATTTTTCTGCCTCTCAAGCCGCGTTTACACCAAAGTCTTTAACTAAGTTTTCCACAAGTTGCGGCAATTTGTTGCTTTTTCTACAAAATACATAGTTTCTCGCGAAGTGTCGGTAAAGATTAAAGGTAGTTGAGAACTAAAAGTGGAAGAGTTGTTGCTGCGCAAGCAACTTTTAGAAAACTAGTGGAGAACTACTACCTAAATCTTTCGCGTCAATTCTTTGGCAACAAGTTTTCTATTTGTTTCTCTAAATTTAAGAAGAGCAACTTTTACTTTTCTACAATAAAAATTCTACTTGTTCTAATTAGAGAAGTGCAATTTTTTTTTAAACCCCTTTTTTTTTTCCCCCAAAAAGTTTTTTTCCCTTTTTGTTGTCAATTTTTGGGGTGAACGCGCCTAAAGAAAAAAAAAAGTTGACAACTAAAAGTGGAAGTTTTTTTTGCTGCACGCTTTGCAAAAACAACTTGAAAAACTAGTGGAGAACTGAAGAACTACTGCCTAAACTTTTCACGCTAATTCTTTGGAAACAATTTTTTTACTTGTTTCTATAAATGTAAAAAAAGCAATTTTTTTTTTTTTCTAAAAAAAAAACTTTCACTTATTGCTCTAATTTGGGGAAAAGGGAACTTTTAGGGGACAACTTTAGTTTTTTACAAAAAATTTTTTTTTCAACTTTGATGAAAAAAGCGTTTTTTTTTTACCACCCAAATGGATCAATTTTGGGGGCCCGTAAACATCAACTTCCAAAATATTCCTAGTTCTGGTTGTTTTGGTTGTTGTCGTTTTTCCCTTAAAATTTAAAATTTTTTTTATCAAATTATTTAGAATGTAGCTCGTGTTTGATCGGCCGTTTAAAATTAAAAAACCCACCTATTTTAAAAAAATTCAAAAAAACTTGTTTTTTAACAATGTTCCCTTTTTTAAATTTTTTTAAAAATGTTTTTAAATTTTTTCAAAAAAAATTTTTTTAGCTGTTTTGGGGGTGTTTATTAAGAAAACTTTTTTATTAAAAACTTTGGGAGAAGGACAAAAAAATAATGAAAATACCGTTTTTTAGAGCGCGCCGAGTAGACTAACCCCTTAAGTTTTATTTGTGTTTATAAAAACGTTAAGTAAGTGAAAATTATTGGACTTAAAAAACCGGTCTTTTTTTGGTAGTTTTTTTGGTTCTTGTCAAATAAATAAATTCATAACCCCCTTGCATTATTTTAACAGGATCATTTCCCTTTTTTAAAAGGTCCATGACTAGTTGCTTGATCATTTTTATAAATTATGAAACTCTCTAGGTTGTTTCTTCTATATCTTTAAATTTTTGACTTAAGCAGTTTCATGGCGGACATTTTGGTTTTGGTGCACACGCCAAATTTAGCAAATGTAGGGGTTTACAAAAACATTTATAACTAGAAAATTATTTTTCTTGAAAAAATAAAACAAAAACCATCTCGTTTTTATTTTATAAGGTAAAAATAGCAGAAAAAATTGAATGTAAAATGCAGCAAAATTTTACTTTTTGTAATTTTTTTTCGTGTAAAAAAAGAGTTTTTTGATTTCTTTTTTCAGTCAGTATATTCATCTTGGTCTTCCTTCATTAATTTTTTTCAAAAAAAAAATTAAAAATAATAACGTAGGTATTTTCCCGGGAATAAAATTTTAAAATTTTGGGTCAACATACTTCTTAAGGTTTTTTCTCTTAATTTTTTTTACTGTTTTCTGTAAGTTCTTGAAGGGTTCCAAAAAAATAAACAATAAAAGATTTTTAAAAAATTTGGATAATACTTAAAACAGTTAGTCATCAAAAAGTGAAAAAATAATAATTTGTTGGTTTTAGTTACAGAACTTACTTGTATTAGTTAATTTTTTTGTTCCAGCAATATAAAGCCTAATAATATGTTAAATTAAGTATGAACGCGCAAAATGAACGTGTTTAAAATTTTGATTTTTATCACAATTAGAGTTATTTTAAGTTAAAATTAGGGATTTTCAAAAAAATGTTTGTTTTTTTTTAAAATTTAAATTATTTAAAATTAAAATTTCTAACATATACTAACAAATCAAAAAATGAATTAGACTTGATTTGTCCTGTGATTTTCACATTGAAAAAAAAAGATGGGTAAAAAATGCTTGGACCTTTCGATTAGTATTTTTAGTCGCGCTTTTTTCTATGAAAAAAAAATAGTATGTCTTAAATATAAGATATGACGTTATCGATGATTTTTTTAATATCGAAACTCAATTTTTTAAAATATTTTTAAAGTGCATATCAAGTTATAGATAAATGGTCAAATTTTAAGTTTTTTGCTGGTGTCGTTTGCGAAATGACAAAAAACATGTGTTACCTAAAAAAAATCATATTTTATTTACCTTGTTAATGTTTTTTCAATACATGCATCCCGCATGTCCAAATTTAGGAATCCAAAAGAATTTTTTTATGACACACACTGTATATTCAAAAGTCATATTTAATAATGTAAATGTCATTGCGAACAAAAAAAGGTCCTATAAAATCTTTTGATATCGGCATTCTAAACGATCTTAACAGGATGACAGCTGTCAGATTTGAGGTTTAGGATGCCAAAAATCTCATTTTGTTTGCAATGACCTTTACGTATTAAAAAAATCATCAATAACATGATATCCTAAGTTTAAGGCATACTGTATAAATATTTTTTTCATAGAAAAAAAACACTACTAATACGTGTCCGAGAATTGTTTATAAAAATAATTGTTCCTTTGCCATACACTATAGACTTGTTATTACCTTTAAAAAAATACATTTGTGTTCGTTATTTTTTTTTAATGTTCCGAATTTTTTCTTCATGTTCTGAATTTTTATATGCTTTGTCCTGAAAAGTCAAAAATAAAAGGTGGCAACCCTATCCTTGACTGAAGCGGTCCCTTCCCAGCGAGTATCCCAAAGATTGTTTAATAACATAATGCTCCTTGTTTTTTTTTTAATAACTTTTCCTGATTTTATCCTGGTAACAGGCTTCTTAAAAGTAATTAAAAGTCAAAGAAATTCCTAATCTTCAGAGTACATAAGTATTTTGAAAAAGCACGACCCTGGGTTCGGCGTTGGTGGTTTCCGCCCACAAAATTGGTATCTTTCTGGCAAGCCTACGCTTTACGTCGGCATGCTAACCCAATTTCAATTGATTTAGATTTTATGTTTGTAATAAAATGTAAGCTTTTAAGTTTATTATATAATATAGGACTATATAGGTTAGGTTAATTGTAAAAATTGACAATTCAAAACTTTTATTTAGGTATATTGTTATTGTTACTACTGACTATATAGTAATCAGCTAGTGGACAGCATCTGGTTTTATCTTTTATAAAATACTAGATGAAAAGCCTGTCTTCGCCAGGCGAGAGACAATATTAAGTAGCCTCTGTCTCCGTAAGACACCTTCCGTACGGCTAACGGTAAAAAAATACTTTTGTGCTCCTATTTTTGTCCCGGGGGCGAAATTCAAAAAACGGGCTTCGTTAGGTTCTAGCCACTGCTAAAGACTACCACTGTGCAAATTTTATGATTTTAGCTCAAGCCATAACTTCAGAATTACGAGGACAGCCTTTTCTCATCCGGCAGTTATTTGTTTGTTTTTGTTTGTTACATACAGAACTGGCTGGAAATAGTACAATTAATATTTTGTTTAACAAATTTAATAGCAGCCAGCTTTTGCCAAATAAAAACTCATTTAACTTCATGGACGTTATTTTCGAAAATGACCCTATTGACCTAAATACTTTACACTCATAGCCTCAGTAGTTTTCAAATGGCTTGGATTCCTCTTTCGAGCTGGACCCTCCTGGAAATACTCTTCTCATGTTTGAGGGATGGCGTCTTCTTCAACTCTCTCATTCTTGACCCTATCCAAAGAGATGCTGTGTTCGCCTTATTAATGACACCGTCGAGCTGTAGGAGACCGTTCTTCTTTTATAAGTTTTTTCGCAGCATCTGCCTTAAACAAATAGCCAGCATGATTCTCTAGCAGCTTTCGACAGTTTTCCTTCATGCTCTAGAATGTCTAGACAAGGAAAGCTGCTGCCTGAAAGGTCTTCCTTCCTCTTCAAACCTTAAAGTTCCGAGTTAATAAACTACTTTTTACTTCACCTAACATATTATTTGATTTTAGAAACCCATAATTTATAAAATATGGTCTATGCGAAGTAGATTATTATAGGTTATACTCCTTTCAAATAACCGGGTCAGAAAATATCTTCCGCTTCCTTCTGGACAAACAATACAATTTTTTATGTTTCTTTGTATACATAAAATGATATACTTATAAATGAAGTATATCATATGCTAATAGACTTTGTTGAAAGTGGGATGAAAAAACTGTGACATTACCAGGTATTGTTATTACTGTATTATATTGTAGACAAAACATGAATCTCTTACTTAGTAATTCTGTCATGCTTGGTATTATCGTAGGTTGAAATAGATACCTATTTTCTCTTAAATGTTTTCAAAGAAGGCATTGTTTAGGTTTTAGTTTCATTCGTTTTATTTCATAGTATACAGGATGATACTATGTAAATTGTTTGTTTATTTTTAAGTTAAATTCTGTAATTTTTAGGTAAATAATATAGCCAACATTTTAGAAAAAATTAGATAACTTTGTATAAAAATTTAAGAAGACAGGCAACATGATTTTCTTTGGTTATACCCAGAGTCTATTAATCTAAGGGGGTTATGACATCGTCGAGAATGGGGATAGCAAAAGTCCAAGACGTGAGGGTGTGAAAAGTACCGCTTATGTTGGCGGCCCTGTCGGGTAACTCTAAAAATTACTAGCATTCTCAGCTGTGGACAGAGTCGTGCCACAAGTTGAAGTTTTTATATGGGGTTGTTTTTACAGTTGCAAATATTTGTGTACAGAGTTGATATTTTATTGGTTTTGACTGTTTTTACTATATTGTTTTTAGTAGTGTTTAGTCGTGTAGTTTTAATTAGTCCTTAGTGTGCAATAGACCAAAAAGTTGTGTTCCCCATAAGGATTCTGTGATTTGCTCGGAGCATGTTAAAAAAGACGATTTTTATGTATTCCAGAAAAATTCCAAAACATGTAATTATGAGATCCTGATCAAAAAGTAAAAAAACTATAAATGAAATTTTTGTGTTTGTATTAAGTAGGATTTTAATGTTTAAATGATTTTTATGTTTTAGAATATGAAATGTAGTATACCACAAATTATTATTAAATTCCACCAAGTACTGTGTTCTTTTCTTCCATATTTATTTCAAAATGTAAAAACAGTTGTATTTTATCTAATTGTTGCAATTGTAAATGTATTCTAGTGTTGTTGTAGTTGTGAAACAAATAAAGTTTAGTTTTGTAGCAGTAAACCTGTATTCACATTTTTTTACATAAAATAATCCATTTTATTGCCAAAGTAAAAAATATCGCTATTATTCTGCAATATCAAGATGCTGTATGGTCCGTAAGGAAATAAATAACTAGTTTTTAAAAGTAACATAATTAGTTTTTAAAATAAAATAAATTAAGGGTAAATAGACAAGTTTATATATTTATGAAGTAATACAAAAACACCGTCATAAATTTTTCTCTAAAAAAGATTTTTAAAATTTTATGGCTTCCACTAATCTGATCTGGAGCTTGGATATTTTAAAATCTAACAAAGATTCAATATACCTTGTAAAGCCATTTGATCCTGCACTTACAGTAAAGCTTCCTTGTCGTTTTCACTGTTTAGGTATTTCCGGCCTCTGCTTAGAGGATTGGCCGTATAATTCCTTCTCTGGCAGCTCCCAACAGACAAACGTAGTGCAACTTTCATGCATCTTTTTTCGGCTAGAAAGCCCCGAATTTCCGCTTTCTTCGTTCCTTCATCCCTAGAGTGTCAAGACTATGGAAGCACTGCAGAATTAAGTCATTTGTAAATAAACTTCTTCTTACCACACTTCAGACACCCACGGTGCGTTAATACTAGGCTTCAGCCTTCGCGGACCGTTCCAAGATAAAAAAATAATTAAAAACCCCAAACTTCTTTACTTGCTCATACAATTTTATAAACGTCGTAATATAAATGGGTATTATTAAAGAAAATGTTATGTAGTAGGTACCATTAAAAGGTACGCCATCGTCGTGATGGCGCTTTAATTTTTAATTTCAATAATTGAATTACATTTATATTTTTGAAATATAAATTTTGTTCGTCGGAATAAAAGCAGTTTTTCGTTTTCACCTCAGTTCTACGCCTCTGTCCGGCATAAAATCCAACATGTTACATTTGACAAAATCCAATTAGTTATATTTTTATATAATTCAATATATTAATAGCTGTTTAACGAACAACATTATTAATATGGGCGATTAATGATTAAAGCCAAGGTTTAAGATTATTATTCGTAAATTAATTGCCGAGTTAGTTACATTATTTTTTCGGCGATAATTTTGTTATTAAATTTTGAAAATCCGTAAGATTGTCCTGTTTAAACACTTTACGTTTTAGTCACCTTGTTTGATGATTTTTAAGTGGTAATAAGAAAAATAAAATAAATATTTTTGGTATGTACAGCGTCTTATGGTAAATTTCAAGATATACGAGTATATCGCACATCTTGAATACAATAATGTATTAAAACAACTATAATATATTTTCGTATGCAAGTAATTACTGATAAAGATAATATATACCAGGAAAATGAACAATGGTTGATAACAATCAATCTCTGAATACACTGTATATATACAATTTAATGTATTATGTAAGTTGCATGATCGAAACTCATTACAAAAGAATCTCAAAATAAAGAAATGCAGGTACAAGTCACAGCTTTCTTTCATATGAATGTCACTTCTACGTACATCCTTAATCGCTCAGCAGTAATAAAAAATGGCCCACACACGACCTCTAGCGGAAGTAGTTAGCGAATGCAAATATCCCATAACAATGCATCAGTGAGCTTTAGCTGTCAGGCTTTTTAAATTTCCTGATATTCCTCTTTAATTGAATGACATCAAGCAGGCAGCACAGGAAGGAGATAAGCTGGTATGCGGGATTTATAGCACCTGATTTGCGATTAAGTTTCTTTTACGAGTTTTAATTTTAATCATTCATGAAATAAATAAAGCATACACAAACTTCCAAATTCTTAACTTCTTATAAATGTTTAAATAATACAGTCCCGGAACGGTCTGATATCTCGCAAACAATAAAAAGCTTAATAATATTTGCAATGTTGCCAAGTGTACACTTTTCTATTTAACGAAGGCAACTTCGTTTTTTTCAAATGTAAAGCCCAGTTTATTTTTAATGCAGTGAATTCAGCGCACCGCTATTACTAAAACCTTGAAGCATTAGAACTTACCACAACTAAGCATTTTCATACAAAAATTCCAGAACTGCCTCCGTTTCGCAAATGGCCCTAAGGAAAAATGTGAAAGTTACCACATAAAGACGCGTTTTCACAAAAGTTGACAACTAAAAGTTGACAAAAAATTGCTCTTCTCACATTTAGAGAAACAAGTGAAAAACTTGTTGCCAAAGAATTAGCGCGAAAGGTTTAGGTAGTAGTTCTCTACTAGTTTTCTACAAGTTGCTTGCGCAAAGCGTGCAGCAACAAATCTTCCACTTTTAGTTGTCAACTTTTTTGATCTTTTTTTAAGGCGCGTTTACACCAAAGTTAACAACTAAAAGTTGACAAAAGACTGTTTGTAGCAAACTAAAAGTTGTCAACTAAAAGTTACACTTCTCAAATTAGAGCAACAAGTGAAAGATCTTTTGTAGAAAACTAAGAGTTGCTTTTCTTAAATTTAGAAAAACAAGTGAAAAACTTGTTGCCAAAGAATTGGCGCGAAAGGTTTAGGTAGTAGTTCTCCAGTTCTCCACTAGTTTTCTACAAGTTGCTTGAGCAAAGCGCGCAGCATCAAATCTTCCACTTTTAGATGTCAACTTTATTTGATCTTTACCGACACTCCGCGGGAAACTTAAATTAAGTGAAAGATTTGTTTCTCCACAAGTGAAAGACAGAAAAAGTTGCTGTATTTTGTAGAAAAAGCAACAAATTGCCGCAACTTGTGGAAAACTTAGTTGAAGACTTTGGTGTAAACGCGGCGACACTCCGGGGGAAACCAAAATTTAGTGGAAGATTTGTCTCTCCACAAGTGGAAGACAATAAAAGTTGCTGTATTTTGTAGAAAAAGCAACAAATTGCCCCAACTTGTGGAAAACCTAGTGGAAGACTTTGGTGTAAACGCGCCTTGAGACACTCAAGATTAACCCCAATATCGCCATAAGATATTCCGTTTGATTTTCTACAATTTTCGTATTTAAAATTATTCTCCATACAGCTTAGTTTCATTTTTTATCAGATGTACAGGGTTACGCCATTTCGATGGATTTTCGTGGTATATGAATATATATATAATATATATATATATATATATATATATATATATATATATATATATATATATATATATATATATTTTTCAAATGTTTGATATATATTCATTTTGTTAATAAACAGTTATATTCCATAAATACAAAAGTTATTTATTGCTTCTTAAATGCTCAATAATGAAGTAAAATCGTTTCTGGACTTTGTCAATTACTTTCTTTGTAAAAAATAATAAAATAAACACAAAAAAACTTACTCTTTCGTAACGAATGCCATCTACATTTGGGAAGTAGAAATACAGTAACAAACGCCAAAAATTACTTAATAATATAAAATTTTTAAATCATTTTTGTATTGATATATATATATATATATATATATATATATATATATATATATATATATATATATATATATATATATATATATATATATATATATATATATATATATATATATATATATATATATAGTTTTCAGCCAGACCTATTTACCCAGCGATTTGTTCGAAAACAGTTCTTAAAAAAAAATGTTTCAGATAAAAAGTGTTTAGTTTTAAAAGTAGATTCTTGAATTTAAAATATAACATATACAGGGTGTGCCATAAATAGATATAAGTTTTATTTTTGTAATGCAACACCCCGCATATTTTCCATTTTTTAAACTCTTCTATTAATTCTACATCAACCTTATGCACTATGTCCTATATGTATCTTAGGCCGTTTCCGATTTATTGGAAGATATTTACTTTCTGAGATTTAAAATAACAATAAGTTTACAACGGTTTATTAAAGACAATAGTCTAACAAATTATAAAAAATGTTCAAATTGATTACCACTTTCAATGGGACACAAAAGACATCTTCTCAAAAATTCTGTCGTACAGGAGCTTATAAGAACTTCTCGTGGAATTTCTTGGCAGGCAATGGATTTTTTTGTTTTTTAAGTCTTCCAAGTTATTTAGCTTTTCCGCATAAACAATTTGTTTTAAATGGCCCCATAGGAAGAAGTCTAAAGGTGAAAGGTCAGGTGACCTAGCTGGCCACCTGACTGGACCCTGATTCCCTATCCATTTCTCTCCGTATTTGTTGTCCAAATAAAATGATACTTCAGCTGAGTTGTGGGGCGGGGCTTCATCCTGTTGCCACTACATATTTAGATAGTCATGCAGTGGAATATTTTCTAAGAATTCCGGTAGGATATTTCTAAGAAAATTCAAATACCTTTCTCCATTTAATGTCCCTTCATAAAAATACGGACCAATTATCCGGCCGTTGAAAATTCCGCACCAAAATATTTATTCCCCATATTTCTTGGAAATGTGTCTCGCGTACCCAGTGAGGATTTTGTACAGACCAATAGTGACTGTTATGTTGATTTAAGATTCCATTGTTATGAAATCTGGATTCGTCCGTCCATAGAGTTTGTGTCAAAAAGTTCGGATCATCGTGTATCTTCACAGATATCCATCAGTGATTTCAATCCTTCTTTCTTAATCGGTGTTACGCAAATTTTGTACCAGATGAGTTTTGTACGGATAAAAACCGTTATCCACTAAAATGCGTTGAACTGATGATTTGGTAATACCCGTCTCATTGGAAATTCGTTGAATTGATGCGTTAGGATGGATAGAAACAAAAGCGAGTACATTGATAATGTTAACTTCCTCTCTAACAGGACGCAACTTCGGTACTCCTTTTTGGCTGGAAAAAGCACCCGTTCGAAGTTTTCGTTCCACATTCGCACATGTTCTTGGCGATGGGGTAGCTCTCTCTGGAAATCGCTCTCTGTACCATGCCGTAGCTCTTCTGGCATTTTTCGTACACTCTCCATAAATTAGGAACATGTCAACGTATTCACTAAAAGTGTTTAAAGACGGCATACAAATTAATTAATTTTGTCTGATTAACATTTGACATTTGTTGTCAAACTAAGTGATCGAAACTGGATACCAAGGTAATTCAAGTGGTAACGAAGCAGGTGGCGAAGTAATTATTAAGTATTATTTCAAATCTCAATAAATACATAAATCACTTAATAAACCGGAAAATGCGTAAGGTAGATATAGAATATGGTACATAATATTTATGTAGAATTAATAGAAGAGTTTGAAAACTGGAAAATATACTGGGTGTTCAATTGTAAAAATAAAAGTTACATCTATTATCTTATTTATGATCCACCCTGTATATGTTATATTTTAATTTTAAGAATCTATTTTTAAAACGAAACACCTTTTATCTGAAACAATTTTTTTTCGAGGAACCGTGTTCGAACAAATCGCTGGGTAAATTGGTCTGGGTGACTCTGTATATATATATATATATATATATATATATATATATATATATATATATATATATATATATATATATATATATATATATATATATATATTATATATATATATATATATATATACATACATACAGGGTGTCCCAGAATATGTGGGCAATCTCTCGGAATCTAATAGAAAACCTAAAAATATTATGACAAGTTCCCATAAACTTTTTTTCTATGAGCCTCCCCTGCGGAGATACAGGTACATAACTGACGCCCCTGAAAATCGTTTTTGTTTAAATAACTTTTAAAATACTAGGCCTAATTTAATATTTTTTTATTATGATGGTTACTTAATAAGTCTTCTTAAAATGAACCAATTAAATCATATTTGGCTTACTTAGTTTGCCAGGGACGGACTAGCTCTGACCCAATAATAGCAATTTTTATAACACCCTGAATAATAAAGGCTGAACAATATTATTTTTAGATAGCTTTAACCTTAAACTACAAAAAAGGTACTCTTGATTGACATCGATATTATCCACTGTTTACGAGAAATAAAATATAATAATAATAATAATAAATGGTTTTTTTATTCCAAAAAAAAAACACATATTCATACAATTTACAATAAAAAAAAATTGTTTGGAATAAAGGGCTTCATCAGCTTGCCCCATATAGAAGCAGCTGCTAGAGCCCAAAAAACATATAAATATATAACTTTTTTATTAAATGGTAAGAAAACTTAAAAAAGAGTGGTAAATAGAAAAGAGATAGAAAGACAGAGATAAAGAAAGAGAAGTGAAAGGATAGACAAAGAGAAAGAAGAAGAATTAAGGGGAAAAGGAGGATGGGGGAGGTTAATACGAGTGTAATGTATTCTAATTTGTCAGCAAAGTGGATCGCATTTTTTTCTTAAACGAGGCTACTGACGAGGAAAATTCCATAACCTTAAATTTATTTATTAGCAAAGCAATTTGGTAGGAGAATGATTTTTTAAATGTTTCTCTATTATTTGATGGTATTGTAAGTAAATTTAACCTACGAATATTCAAATTATGAATATCAGTCCTATATTTTATTTTTTGACACAAGTAAGGAGGGCATTTAAATTTTAAAATTTTGTTCGAAAACCGAACCAAAACTGGAGGAGGCTTGTTATTGTTATTTTTACCCAAAACCCTGTGGCACTTTTTAATGCTCGAATTGTCAATATTTATTTGAGCGCGTCGAAATATTTCTTGCATCCTTTGGCGCAGATTTTCACCCTCCTCCAAAGGAAGGCCGAAAACTCTAATGTTAAGGTTTCGGGAAGCTTGTTCCTGGTCATCAATTGCCCTTTGAACCTTGACACTATCTTCTTTAAGAACCCTTATTTCTTGCTTCAATTTGGAGATTGTTTGCTCCTGTTCTTTGAGTTTCACTTCATATTTTTTATCCAAAATGTTGGCAACTCTATCAGCAACCGATTGAAGAAATCGGTCCGTGAAAATGCCCTTAATTTTTTCAATGTCATTATCTGAAAGAACCATGTTTGTTGATATTTGAGACAGAAACTAACCTCCAAAAAGCAACCTGACTGAAAAAGACTCCTCCATAAAACACTGGCGAACACAAGAGTGCAATTGTATAATATACGGTCAAAGCACACAATAAATAACCATATGGAACTTAACATACAAAAAAACACTCTGTTTTAACTTGAAATTTTTTAAAAAAAACTTTGGCTGCACACTGCAAGCACATGTCACTCTGACAACGCCATCTACGACTCATCATGGTTGGTAATTTTTTTTTACCTTATACAGGGTGTTTTCTAATTGTACGTTAATATAAGGGGAATCAATTTTTGAGTCCATTTTAAGAAGAAAACTTTATATAAACGTATGTCCTAAACGTCTTAACTTTTGAGATACAGGGTGATAAAATTTTCAAAAATAAATCATTTATTATTAAAATCTGTAATACCACTTTAGATATTTTAATGATATTTTGCATACATTTACTATGTATCAAGAAGCATTTTTTAGTGTACCACATTTTTTTTTATTTGCCAAGATAGGCAGGTCAAATTCTGTACGAACGCCACTGGTGGAAATTTAAAAAAATGTGGTACACTAAAAAATGCTCCTTGATACATGGTACAAATTTCATTAAAATATCTAAACTCGTATTACAGATTTTAACAATAAATAATTTATTTTTGAAAATTTTACCACCCTGTATCTCAAAAGTTAAGACGTTTAGGACATACGTTCATATAAAGTTTTCTTCTTAAAATGGACTCAAAAATTGATTCCCCTAATATTAACGTACAATTAGAAAACACCCTGTATAATGTAAGAAAAATTACCAACCATGATATTTTTTCTCGTAAACAGTTGATTTTATCGATGTCAATCAAGAGTACCTTTTTTGTAGTTTAAGGTTAGAGCTATCTAAAAATAATATTGTTGAGCCTTTATCATACAGGGTGTTAAAAAAATTGCTATTATTGTGTCAGAGCTAGTCCGTCCCTGGCAAACTAAATAAGCCAAATATGATTTAATGGGTTCATTTTAAGAAGACTTATCTAGTAACCATCATATTTAAAAAATATTAAATTGGGCCTAGTATTTTAAAAGTTATCTAAACAAAAACGATTTTCAGGGGCGTCCGTTATGACCGTATCTCCGTAGGGGAGGCTCATGGAAAAGTTTATGGGAATTTGTCATAATATTTTTAGTTTTCTATTAGATTCTTAGAGATTGCCCAATATTCTGGGCCCTTTATATATATATATATATATATATATATATATATATATATATATATATATATATATATATATATATATATATATATATATATATATATATATATATATATATATATATATATATATTAATAAAAAATCATTTGATATATATCATAATAAACAGGGTGTCCCAGAATATGTGGGCAATCTCTCGGAATCTAATAGAAAACCTAAAAATATTATGAGAAGTTCCCATATTTTTTTTTCCTACGACCCTCCCCTACGGAGATACAGGTACATAAATGAGGTTCCTGGAAATAGTTTTTTTTTAAATAACTTTTAAAATACTGGGCGTAAATTAATATTTTTTTTATTATGATGGTTACTAGATAAGTCTTCTTAAAATATACCCATTAAATCATATTTGGCTTATTTGGTGTCCAAATGACGGACTAGCTCTGACACAATAACAGCAATTTTTTTAACACCCTGCATGATAAAGGCTCAACAATATTATTTTGGGATAGCTTTAACTTTAAACCAAAAAAAGGTATTCTTGATTGACATCGATAAAATCAACTGTTTACGAGAAATAAAATATTATGGTTGGTATTTTTTTTACATTATACACGGGGTTTTCTAATTGAACGTCAATATTTAAGGCGGTAATTTTTGGGTTCGGTTTAGGAAGAAAACTTTATATGAACGTATGTCTTAAATGTCAACACCACCGGAGCCATGAGAACAACACCAACTAGGGCCATGGAGGTAATCCTAAATCATACACCCCTTGACATATTTGTCAAGGAGGTTGTTTTGACGGTTAGATTGCGCCTCCGCACTGTTGGTATAATGCCCGACGTAGGAGTTGGCGCACAGAAGGGTCGTTTGTGGAGTAAGGCGATGGTGATGTCAATCAAGAATACCTTTTTTTTAGTTTAAGGTTAAAGCTATCCAAAAATAATATTGTTGAGCCTTTATCATACAGGGTGTCAAAAAATTGCTATTATTGTGTCAGAGCTAGTCCGTCCCTTGCACACTAAATAAGCCAAATATGATTTAATGGGTTTACGTTAAGAAGACTTATCTAGTAACCATCATATTAAAAAAATATTAATTTTCGCCCAGTATTTTAAAAGTTATTAAAAAAACTATTTCCACAAACCTCTTTTATGTGCCTGTATCTCCGAAGGGAAAAAATATGGGAACTTCTCATAATATTTTTAGGTTTTCTATTAGATTCCGAGAGATTGCCCACATATTCTGGGACACCCTGTATATCCATTGATAGATATCCTCGAACCCTAAAAAACTTATACGACATATCAACATTTTTCGTCTTATTATCATTAACCGGTTTGAGATGAAATATCTGGTCTGTGATTTTCATTAAAAAGATACAATTTTATAATGTAGTATTTTCTACTATTTAATAAATTTCTTTAGGAATTTTATAACTATATGTTTTTTTTTGGTATGATGGCCTTACAAACTGGTGTATTGGCCACATAACTATATGTATTTAAAGCTTTTGTTCTTTCATAGGCCTTTTTAAGTTTTCTTTGCTCATTAAACTTGTGCATGTGCACACAACTGTTGGCATTATTTATATTAATCACGCAAAAATGCAGGTCGATGTATCAGCCTGCATAGTACGCATATGCTGGTCATTAATTTAGAATAACAGAACTTTTTTAAGACACTTATTTACCGTAAAGATATATCTTATGATGGAAATAATAAATGTGTGCAAATGTGATCCTTAAAGGTTATTTATTATGTATTTTTGTCTTATATTAACATCAATATTAGTTAACAAACGATTTAGTATATAAAGAATAATTTAACACAGCTAATAGAGATTTTTTTGTACCTTAAACTTTACAGCAAACCAACAGTGATGTGTCTTTTGAAAAGTGGTGCATAGAATATAAAAACCCAAAATCTATTTTCTACACTCCACGGCACATAATTCCGCCACCTAAGGTTTTTGATGATATTTTTTTTTAGTTTCTATTCCGATTTTTAAGATTTTTTTATCAGTTTGTAGATAGATAAATAGACATTGTTTTTTATTTTTCTGGTAATACCCATATTTTGCTTAGATGACATTATACTTGGATAATTGAGGCAGCTGATTTTGTTTCACAGTCATGTTTTATAATCTTGGAGTTATCAGGAAGATTTTGTTTGTAGAATTATCCAATTATCTTTTTTCTTATAATAGCTGCAACATTTGAACAAACACCTATAGATGTTAATGTATTCATGAAATATACAGGGTGTCCCAGAAGTAATGGAACACAAAGCCACAGCAGATTTCTTAGGTTGAAATAATGCAATTAACGTAAACTTTCCTTATACCAAAGTTGATAATAACTAAGATACAGGGTGTCAAACTTTTAATTTTGTTTTTGTTTTTCTTAATAATTTTTTCATTAAATTACATAGCGGAACAAAATTGGAGATATGGTGGTTTTTTGAGGCGGGAAATTTAAATTTCAACGAGTTTCGCCCTACCTCCATTGTTTAAGATGGATACTTTTTTTTGCTTAGTATATTGACCTCTTTTATTAAAAAAGGTTATTTAATTTTTCAGTCAAAAATGTATATTTTATTTAGGCTCTAGGGGCAACTGTTTTCAAGATAAATGCATTTTAAAGGCCTGAAATTTTTTATGGAAAATGCTTTTCGGCCAATTTTTTTTTAAAATTTGCAAAGAATAGTTTGTAACCCGCGCTAAAAAATCTCCACGAGCAAAAAACCCCAAAAAAATCCTTTTTAACCCCCCCAAAATCACCCCCCAAAATTCTCCAAATTCCCAGTGCCCTTTTAAAGGTGTTTTTGGGGGGGAGAGGGGTTTTTTTTGGGTTTTTTGTTCGGGGGATTTTTGATCAGGGGTGTTGGAAACTATTTTTTTTTAAAATTTTTTAAAACATTTGGGGGAAAAAAACCCTTTTTCCCTAAAAAAATGTCGGGGTTCTCTCGAAAACACTTGCTCCTAGAGACTTAAGTGAGGCATACATTTTTGACGTAGGGGGAATTACAGTAACTTCTTTTTTAACAAACAGGTCAATATACTAGGCTTAAAAAAAGTTATGCCATCTAAAGCAAGTGGGGTAGAACGTAGCTGGCGCCCTCTACCAGCGACATCAAAAGTATTAACAAATTTAAATTTCTCGCTTCGAAGAACCCGCAAATCCCCAATTTTGTACCGCAATGTCATTTAGTTAAGAAATTATTAGAAAAAAAAAAAAAAAAAATAAAAGTTTGACATACTGTATCTTACTTATTATTAACTTTGAGATAAGGCAAGTTTACGTTAATTGCCTTATTTCGACCTAAGGAATCTGCTGTTGCTCTGTGTCCCATTACTTCTGGGAGACCCTGTAGATATATCGACTGGCAAGACGGTAAGAATTAAGCAGAGGAGTCCTTAAAAGTGGAGCTCCAATCGCTCATCGTTACATTAAAGACGTTTTTCAAGATGTGGTGGTTTAATTTCGAAACCAATTTATATTGATGCACGATATTGCTAGACCACGTTGCCCAAGTGGTCAATGTGTGTGTAAACGTGACGCAAATGACATGAGGTTGGATTGAGAAGTTTGGAATGGCCCGCATGCAGCCCAGGTCTTAATCCGATTTAGTTACTTCCATTAATGGGGCGAATTGAAATGAGCCGTTCTACGTCGTTCTATGCCGCCAGGAAGGGTAGAGGTAATGTGCACTTGTGTTGTTTAATTATATCAGTTCATTTGTTTTGTTATCTGTAGTCATCCTTGGCCAAGCGGTATCCAACATAAAAGTTCTGTTTGGCCTGTACGGCTTACTAGACCTTAGAAGGGGTGCTTCATTGCATATGAAATGAAAATTTAAGGTCAAATTGTTACTAAACTGCTTTTTTTAAAAAAAAGAAAAAAATTTTTTTAAAAGGGGGGGAAAAAAAAAATTTGAATAACGGGGGTTCTAAGAAAACGTGACGTTCGCAGTTTATAAAACCATTCTTCCTTAATTTTTTTCCTTGATTTTATAATTTTATTTTCCTGTCACGATAAAAAAAAAGAAAAAATTTATATATTTATATATATATATATATATATATATATATATATATATATATATATATATATATATATATATTTTATATATATAAATTATTAATAAAAATGTTAAAATTTCAAAATTTATTTTATTATAAAATCGAAAGGGGCTATTTATAGGGGGAGGGGTCCAGCTTTTGTAATAGTAAGGGAGGGAATTAAAAATGGTGAAATTCAGCGTGACCTAGTGTTTGAACGGTCTCAAAAGGGGAAACGCGAAGATTTAATAGTTTCAATAAAATACAGTGTTCTATTAAAAAAAAATATTTCCGATTTGTCCATTTTTCGATCGTCAGTTGTTTTTTTAAATAAAAGATCTAAAATGTTTATAAAAACTTTTTAAAAACTGTATAAACCAAAAATTTTTTTTTTTAAACAAAAAACCTTTAAAAAACATGCCCAAAATTTTAAAAAAAAAAAAAATTTTATACATCTTTTATAAAAATAGGGGTGAGTTAAAAAATTTTAAAAAAACGCCCCCTGTACGTAGTACTACTAACCCCAAAAAACAGAAATGACCCATAAAAAATTTGTAATTTATGTCGGTCATTTCTCATGTTTATGCAAAAACAGATGTGAGACAGGTAGTTGTTCATCCCGGGACGCTAGTCATTTCTAAAATTTTTCGTTAAGATCTCTTTCTTCCCCCCAATGTAATTTTGGGGCCATAACCTAAACTTTTCTAAGTTTGTACCTTCTCAAAACGAACCAACCATCAACCAGACTTCCTGGGGCAGTTGCCTAAAACGTGTTTTTCTGCTTGGCGTCTGTTCAACTCGGAAATTATCTTTCTCATTGATCTTTTCAATAATTGCTGATAATATCTTTAAATGCAAATTATTGCGTTCCGGGAATATTATGCATATAAAATTTTAAAAAAATTTAAAGGCGGAAAGGGGTTCATTATTTAAAAATTGTTTATGTGTGGTGGTTTTTATGTTTTGTAAATAAAATAAAACTTAAAACAAGTTATGTATACAATGACGGGAAAAAATTTTGGGGGGTCCGGGGGAAAGCGTTTAATTTTATTTTTAAAAAAAAAATCATTTTTTTATCAAATTATCCCTTTTAATCTCACTAATCATTCAGTCAAAGTTTAAATAAATCTAAGTAGTACGATTTGAGAGCATATTAACAAACATAGCATAAGAGAAAGCCTTTATTTTTTCATATTTATGACAACCCACCACAGCTTGTAAAAAAGATAAATAGCAAGTATTTTAAAATTTAATAATAGTTTATTACATTAAAAACCCAAAAGGCCATTTTTTTTAATTAAAATTTTTATTTGCAAAGGCGGAGCGAAACGCAGTTTTCAAAATACTTTTAGTCCGTATGATAAAATTTTATTTTTTCTCCAACCAAGTCAAAACAAAACATTTAGTTTTTTTCAAAAATGTTTTTTTTTTAATTTCCTGGTTAAAAGTAAGCCCCCTTTAACCCTGGGATTAAAAGGTTCAAGCAACGAGCACTTTTTTAAAAAAGGTAAAGTTGATAGCTTTTTGCACCTGAAAATAGTACAAGAAATGTCAACATTTTTTGTTTAATTGGAAAAAAAAATTTTGGAAAAAATTTTTTAAAAATTTAAAAACCATTTTTTTTTAAAGTTAGAACCAAAATTTGGGAAAAACGATGGGGTTTTTTAAAAAATTTTTGGTTTTTTTTTAAAAAAATTATTAAATTTATTGTTTTTAAAGCATTGAAATTTATTTGGGTTTAATAAAAAAAATTTTTTAAATTATGCTTTTTTTTGGGTTAAATCGGTGAAATAAAAATTTAATAGATTAATAATCCACATTTTTTTCGCCTTATTAAAAATTTTCTTGTTTCCCTCTAACAATTAAAATCACTTCAATTTTTAAAAAATAGTTTTTGGAATGACCAGAAATTTTTTAGCATACGGCAATAAGAAGACGGTTTTAAAAGTGTAATATTAATTTTAAGACCAATCTAAGGCCCCAAAATAAAAAAAGCATAAAAATTTACATTTTGACATGTTTTTTTATTACTTTTTAGAATGCAACTTTTAAAACCCCATTTTTTTTTCATCAAATAAAAATTGATGGGAAAATTTTTTTTATCATATGCTATGTCCCAATATTTAAATCTGAATTTTTCCAAATTGTTTATATATTCATGTTTTTTAAATACTCAGCCCTTTTTAATTTTTTTTTGCATTAACTTTGTTTTCTTGGCATTCATCTACTAGCGAGTAGCGCTGGCGATTTGGAACAAGACCTTTTTTTTTACGGAACAGGTTTTTTTTTGGGAAAAAAGGGCCGGAACGGGAAACCAATAATTTTTGCGCTTTTTAACTGTTCTGTTCGGCCGGCCCTTTTAGTTTTAAACCAGAGGACCGCGTCAAACGTTTTGCCGCCCCTTTCGTTCCCCTTTTTTTTCCAGCTGCCAACTGTTTTTTCTTGTGTAAAGTGGATGGGTAGCGCATTAAGTAAAAAGTGTTTTCGTTTTGTTTTTTTGCGCTCGTTGTCAATTTTTTTAATATTTTTTTTTTTTTTATACAAAAACTTTTATTATAAAGCATAAAAAAAAGCCCTTTTTAAAAATTTTTAACCGAGAAAAAAAAAAGACATAAGCGAACTAAAACGAACTAAACGTAAACGACTAAAAAAATATTTTAAGATGATTTTTGACCCAAAATTCCTTTTTAGCTTCCTTTTCAGCTTTGTTTATCTTTTTTCCCGATTATGAAATGATAAAACCCTTTATAAAAAAAAAATAAATGATCGCCCCCAAAAATTTTCCAAAATGAATCTTCTTTAAAACATTTGTTTGGGGGGCACGAGGTGACTCCCTTTTAAAGTGCTTTCCTTCAAAGCAATAAAATTGAAATTAAACTCTATCATGACACGACGACGTGGAATCTCGTCCCCGGGGTCTTAAGGGGAACTTAAAAAAAAAAAACAGGTCAAAACTATTTATTCATTTATTTTTTGAACGCCTATGAATCAGTATTTTTTAAGACATTTTTTAAATGATTTTTATAATCTTGTTTATCCTTAGGTTTTTTTGAAAAAGTTTTGATCCCAAACCTTTCCAAAAAAACAACATTTTTGTGAAAATCTAAAAACCTTTTTTCTTGGGTTTTTGGGAAACGTTCCCCTTTTTTCCTTAATTTTTCCTCAAAAATGGTTAAAAAAAAGACCAATTTTGGGGGTTCCTTTAAATTTCAACTAAAAAAGAACCGGGAAAAAAATTTTTAAAAAAAGATTCAAAATTTTACGGTTTCCCATTTCAGTTGATCAACCAAAAGGATCAACGAAAATCGAATGAAAATAACTGCTAAGACAAATTTTTTATAAACCTTTAAAAGATTAAAATGGAAAAACCCATTCACCACAAAATTATTTTTCTTTTTGATTTTCGTTAATTTTTCTAAAGTTAATCAACCAAAAAAGAAGTGAAAATGGTCAAAGCCCATTCATTCTCACGGTTGGAAATTTTGGATCAACCTTTGGGTCAATAAAATCAATAAAAATAACCCAAAAAAATCTTCCCTTTCCAAAATCGACATTGATCGACTCTTTTTATCGACGTTGTCAAAATTGGTGTATTTTCTGGCAATTGACAAATTAATCGATCGACATGTCGATTTTTTTCCATCGCTTATCGGTAAACATGAATGAGCGTCATCGACTTTTTGTGTGTGGACGGGTTTTTGACGTTCGACATTCGGAAAAATGTTAGTACTCAGTGAATTCTTACCTTGTTGACATCGTAAACCGTGTTTTTCTTGGGGAAATAAAAATTTGGGAAAAAGATAAAGTCATAGCCTTTTTTTGAGGCATACAAAATAAAAAAAAATTATTGGGAAAACCCAAAAAATATAAGGAAAAAAAATATTTTTTTGCGTGCAATTTTTTTTTTAATCGCGATAATAATATATGCGACACAAGCAACCTATTTCAGCATCTTCGTCAGACATGTTGATTTCGTCTGATCGACAACCATTCCTGTTAACTCTGGTGTGGACAGATGCAGTTTTGTCTCTTGTTGATCAACAATGTCGATAGACAGTGTCGATTGCGGTAAGGACGCAAAGCAGAATATGTGTTTTTTTTTTTATTTCAATATTTTTTTGTAAGAAAGAAGAAGTTTTCAATATATCATGGTTAATGCAAAACGCAGTAGCTCTTTATATATTCCAAAATATTTATGTTTTTTATTAGACTCGTAAAAACAAATATCGAGTAATTGAAGGATTTTCTACTCATCTTAGGGTATTAAACGGTTAAAAATATCAACTTAAATATACTATTCGGTACGTTTATTGTGCTTACGTTCACTTCATTTAAAATACTTTTCTTTGAAAAAAGCTTGAGTGCACCTGGTATAGGACGTAAAAGAGATTTTAAAATTCCGACGATCGGGCTAAAGAACGAAGCAAATGGCTGCTGTCAGACGGCAATCATGCAGGATGCTGTACCTTGTTTTCTTAAAGAGGAAGAAAAAGATCAAATGCCAAGCGACTGCCGCATGTTTGCAGCCTCTTCAATACAGTGCTTCTTTGAAATTTTATGATTGTAAGGCGTTTGTTTTAGGTACAATAAATAAAAAGACTCCTGTTTAATTACCCCGATCTTAAATAAGAATTTTCTAAAAAAGATTAGTTTTTTTTTTTTATATATATATATATATATATATATATATATATATATATATATATATATATATATATATATATATATATATATATATATATATATATATATATATATATATATATATATATATATTAAAATGATAAAAATTTTGTTTTTTTATTAATACATTATTTTTTTTCATCTCAACAAGAAAAAAAATTTATAGTACCCATGTTTGGCACCTGGAAATATACTATTTAAGGGGTTTAAAAATTCAAGTTTGGGGGAACCCCCGGGCCGTTTTCACAAAAAATTTTATTTTTCCCCGTAAAAGTAAGTAAAAAATCGGCCCGTCAACCAAATCAAACTCCAATCTCGGATGAACATCTTTTATTTTCGTCTCTTCCATGCCATCCCCCCAAAATTTGCTCATCTCTCTCGGCAAAAATTGATTGTTGAACGGGCCGGGACTAGTCCCCCTTTCGGGTTATTATTTTTTTTCCTATTAAAGTTTAATTCGAAAAGGGAGTATTTTGAATGGCCCCCCAAAATTTGCATGTTCCAAATAAAATTGAATACCTTTCCCCAAAAATTAAAAAGGGTTTTCAATGTTAAAATATTTTTTTGTAGGAGAACCCCAAAAAAAATGAGGTAAGTTCGTTATTCAGTTATTTTTTACACTTTTTTGGGCCAACCTAGACCATCCGTAAGGGGGTTTTAAAAAAAAAAAACAAAATTACACTATTTCTTAATAACAAACAGACCTAAAATTTTTAAAAAAAATTTTTTTTTTAAAAAGCGGTAAAAAAAAAGGGGTTTTTTTTTAAAAATTTTTAATACTCATTTATATTGCATTATTTT
>JAHBCN010010010.1:0-33106 GCA_019359885.1 Listronotus oregonensis | reverse complement strand
AAATTGAAAACTTTAGTAGTTCTAAAGTTAATTTCCCACATCTCTACATCTCAAAAATAAAATGTATACTTTCAAAATATCCCAATAAAACATTCAGTTTTATCTGGACCAAAGAACATGCAGGAATAAAGGGCAATATGGAAATTGACAGAATTGTCAAAACGAGAAAAAAAGACAACTCTATAATGGATTTTTCCTTGGTTATACCCGACCTAATCCAAAAACCTTAAAATATATACACTTCAAAAATGGAATATGGAAGGGAAAAACCTATGGAAGACAAACAAACACACTTTTTTTTTAAAATTCACCCCACCATTCCTACATCGCAAGGGTTTTAAAAAAAGGCGAACTACCCCAGAAGAATAGTGTCAACTATCAGTAGATTAAAACTAAATCCTGGAAGATTTCCTGAAATCTACATAAAATCGGTGTTAAACCAGATCCATTTTGTCCATGCGGAGAATTTGGATTTTATAAACCACCTTTTTTTTAACTGTCCTTTACATAAGGATAAAATTGATGAATTTATCTGTTACCTTAATAAAAATAATATTTTAAACCCTTTATGGATGCCATACATTTTAATATCAAATAATCCCAAAATATTTAAAGAAATTTATCTTTTCATTAATAATACATTAAAATTAAAAATATAACAAAAAACAAAAAAATCATGTCTAACCATAACCATGTTTACCATAAATGTTTTCCCCCCTTTAATCCGGGTCCACACTGTTTTTTTTTAAAAACCCCCTTTTGACCCCCTGGGCGAAAAGGGGGTGTGTCCCTTTTTAAATTTTCCTATTTCCCCTCTCTCCTGATCTATTTGGTTATATTACCTCTTGAATAATAGTAAATATACATTGCACACAAACATATGTTTGTAATGTGTGTGTGTGTGTGTGTGTGGTTGCGTTTTATGGCACTGGTAAAAAACCAAATAGCCAGCTTTCCCCATTTTTTGTAATAAAAAAAAACTTTGACCTTTACTCTTTTTATCCCCCCCAATAGAAATATTTAATTATGCACTATAAACTTTCGTGGCCAATACACCAGTTTGTAAGGCCATCAGACCAAAAAAAAAAAAAAAAAAAAAAACCTACATTTATCTTAAAAAAAACGGGAAAAACTTTTTAAATATCATATTTGAATTTAGTGAATTTTGGGGGTGTAGGGGAAAAAATAAGGGTGAATTTACCCCTTTTTTAGCACTTAAATGTAATTTCTGATATTATTTTGGGGAATTCAGTGGCCCAATTAACCCAAATGTACCATTAAAAATAAAAAAAAAAATTTTTTTTCTTAGCAAATTTTTTTTTTAAGGGGGGGGTAAAAAAAAGGGGGAAAAAAACCCCCTTTCTTGGAAATCCGATAACCCTTTCCGACACTTTGTAGTTAATCTGTTTCTTAAGAGAATGCAAAAGGTTTCATCTCGAGTCATGTACTTCTAATATCATTTTTAGGTTTAAAGTGTTTTTTAACAGATTTACCCGTATTAATAGGCTAGGAAAGAATGTTAGGAAACTAACTCCCTAAAGGGGGGGAATTTGGGGTAAAAGTTTTTTATTAAACTTTATTATTTCTGGACTTAGAAGTATAAAAATTGGTATTTAGGCTTAAGATTACAATTAAACATAATCTGTTTTAATATTTTTAGATAACATCTGTTGGGGAGGTTAAAATGGGGTTGAAAGTTATATGTACAGGAAAATTGTCATTTTTAAAGTTGTAAATATGGGAGTTAGTAATTAGACTTTTGATAACCCAGATAAGACTCTAGCCAAGGGCGGATTTAAAAAAATTTTTGGGGGGGGGGGGTTCTAGGGCAGAATAACCGGGGAGTTTGAGGGATATTTGTATTAGAATACCCCTCAACGGAAAGGGGGCCCGGGGCCCCGGGGGTTCGGGAGCCCCCCCTTTCCCGGTTAGCCACCCGTCTGTCTTCATTAGTAAATTGAAAAAATTTTGGTATAATCCAGGAAACGAACCATTTTGCCTACCCCAATTTTTTTTAAAATACAAAAGAATGACTTGAAACTTTGGCACTAGGTAGGAAATAGTCCAAGGATCAAAATCTATATCATTCCGAAGGGCGGCTTTCCTTGGGGGGGGGATTGCCAAACCATCTGGGGGGTGGAATTTTTTTATATTTTAACCACAAGAATCGACAGAAAAATGATTTCTTAGCAAAAAAAATTATATGCATTTTTTTTTGTAAAATGCATACTTCTTGAGTTGTTTGCAACTGAAAGTCGAAGTTATAACTCGATAAGTATGTATTTTATCCAAAACAATTGTAAATAATAAAATTGTAGTTTTTAAAAAAATGAATAAAATGTTTTTTTTTGTAACTGCTGTGGGACCACTACAAACCAAGTTGTTGTTTAGCTGTTATTCATCAAACACAAATTTTTATAGTTTTAAAGGCAAACGTAAAATCTACGTATTTTCCGAGGAAAACAAATAATAACTTTTTTTAAAGAGTTTGCAAAGACCTTGTTTAAAAATAAAAAAAACATATATATCATAAAAATTGAGTGAGTTATGATTTAAATAAGGTTAGACCAAAATTTTTTAAGTGCAAAAATCTTCAAAAACAACCCCTTAATTACCACCCTAATTAAAATGAGTCGTAGCTCTTTTTAAATTCTCTTTATTTATGTATCATAAATACATTTTAAAATTTTAACCGATTTAAATTCCTTAATTAAAAAAATGCAGCTGGAAGTGAAAATTAAATTTCAGAATTTTAATAAAAATTACCTTTTTTAAAATAACTCAAAACCTAAGGAAGATACGTAAAAATTACAAACATTTTACTTATTTTTTAATTTACTGTATGACGGAAATTTAGTGAGATATAAACGTTTAAAACGCGTGTGTATAGACGAGCACTACCTTCTTTCAGCCCTTTAGACTCACTCCTTTAAAAAAGTAAGGGTTTTAAACAGTTTAAATATATAGCACTTATAGCTCTTAAAAAACCAACAAAATGGTTTTTTAAAGAAGTTTTTATCACAAAAACTGAAGGAGTTATGCTTAAAAACCAATTTTTTGGGGCATTCTAAAAGCCCAAATACATTTTTTTTTTGTAAATATATTTTCATTTCAATAAATTTTTTAATATAATTGTACGTATTTTTTCTATTTTAACCATTAAACATATACTTTTTTTCATTAATCCATAATAGGGGTTATTTTTAAGTGTTGAATTACTTCAGCTTATATTTCAAAGATTAAACATTTAATATTTAACTTATTTGAGCCAAGTTTTACTTGATTTAAGCTTAAATATAAAAGTGAAGTAAGTTTTGAAGGTTTCTAGTAATAAGGGGTAGTTTTCGCCCCCTAAAAAATAAATTAGTGTGAGTCGAACTTAGTTCCAACTTTATATGCGATTCGATGCATTTTTTAAAAAATCCGCGGTATTGTACTATTTTTTGCTTTGTAATATTGTAAGGGGTGGATTTTTGAGGATTAAAAAATTACAAAATTAAATTATTAATACTTTTAAGCAGTCATATTTTTTAATTACCACTCTGTGACAATATGTTAATTTTTCTAGGGTAAATAATTGTTTTTGGGTTGATTTTCAAAGGTTGAAATATATTAAATTATGTTTCAAACAATTTAATACTTATTTTTTAACATATTTCAGCCTAATTTTATATTAAGAAAGTTTTAAAGGTTTTTGCAATAAGAGGTAGTTTTTACCCCTAAATAAATAAAAAGCGTCTTTTAGCATAATGAAGATTTTGAAGAGAAGGGTAAGTTAAGCTTAATCTCAAATTTTCATGCAAACACTGTGACAATATATTAATTTCTTATGGTAATTTTTAAAAAAATTAAATCATAATAAGGCTTGATTTTTAAGGGCTAAAATATTTCAAATAATGTTTCAAAGAAACAAAATACTACTTTTTCAACCTATTTGAGTCAAATTTTACTCAACTTAAGCTTTAATGTATAGCTTTATAGGTTTTAGCAATAAAGGGTAGTTTTCACCAGTAAAAAATAAAAAGCGCCCATCGGCATAATATAGATTTTGAAGGGGAGGGTTAGTTAAACTTAATCCCGAATTTTTATGCAAATTACAAGGTTTTGCATTTTTTTCAGATTCGTTTCCTGTACTAGTAGGCCTACGTATTATAGCAAACACATTATTTTTTACAAATAACTAATGCCTAACCAAATGCAATAGGCAACATAAAAAGTTTTTAATTATTAACTAACTAAGTACCGTAACAATAGTTACGTTCTTCCATTTTTGACTTTTTTAAAAGTTTTTCCCCTTTTATTTTTTGGCTCACGGGGGGGGGGGAGGCGATCGCCCCATTCGCTCCTCTCTGAATCCGCCATTGACTCTAGCTAAGAAAGTATTTTAGGAAACTTTCCACCCCTGAAATGGTAAAATGATGAAGGGGGTAAAAGTTTGTGTGAAACTTTGTCATTTCTTGATTTCAAGTATGAAAATTGTTATGTTGGTTCTAAATTACGATTAAAATTTATCTGTTTTAACATTTTTGAAATTACACCTCTTGGAGCGTGAAAGTTTATATAGAAAAATTGTCATTTTTAAAGTTGAATATATGGCAGTTGTTAATTATGTCTTTGATTACGCAGAAAAATAGGAGACGTCAGCTAGAAAAGTATTTTAAAAAACGTTTCCCCTAGAGGAGTAGAATGAAGAAATGAAAGTTTGGATCAAGCTTTGTCGTTTCTTGACTTAAAAGTATGAAAATTGGTAGGTAGGCTATTGATTACAATAAAAAATTATCTTTTTTAGCATTATTGGAATAACGTCCCTGGGAGGAGGGGAAAGTAAAATGGGGATGAAAGTTTGTATAAAAAATGTTATTTTTAAAGATGTAAATATGGGAGTTGGTAATTGGGCTCTTATTACCCAGAAAAATAGAAGACGTTAGCTAACAAACGATTTTAGAGAACTCTCCCCTAACTGGGTAGAACGGACTTGACTTAAAAGTATAAAAATTGATATGTAGGCTATTAGTTACGATTAAAAATATTCTGGTGAAAATTTTTTAAAATAACTTCCCTTGGTGGGGACAGAAAGCTGGTTGAACGTAATATGGTAATTCTTAGTTCGACCACCCTTCATCAAAACATTTAAAAAAATTAATTTTAAAAAAAGATCGGAATTTATGGGGACGTTAAGCCCCACATCCGACAACGAATTTCCAACTAGAAATCCCGGGAAAGCTTACGTTGTGACATCGCAACGTGTACCTGGAAAGGGGTAGAGCTGGCAAATTGGTTTTAAAGCAAGAAAAAAAAGAAAGAAGTAAAGAAATTATCCATTCGACACGTACTATATGAATGTTATATTACTGAAACTGCATTGTATTCACATTTGATAATCCATGAAGGCTTTCAAACAAATACACTGAATCTTATAGCTGTATGTATGTTGGTATGTACGAATATGTATGAATGTATGTGTGAATATATATTTTTCCACGCATTTTTTTGAAACTATTAAGCATATTGTGACCATTTTTTTAATGAGCTTACATTTACATTTACTTAGGAAACAGTTAAGATTGCATCAAAATCAATTCAGTAATTTTTAGGATAGAGGCATGGAGCATAGAGGTTTCTTAAAGAAAAAAATTAAAAAACCTGGTAGGTGCGACTACTAAGGTTGATTGCTTTAAAACTACTAGAACTCTAAATAAATGGATAAACCTGGGTCCAGCTAAAACTACTACACTTGTTTCATTCCTGTTGGCAATCATCACACCGATGTAGGCCGTAGATACCCTTGACAGTGAAGCAGTCACTTCAAATACAACCCAAATCAAAGATAGTTGAACATTAAGCGTACCTACCGGAATTTTTAATTTTCCTTTTCATTAAGAATGCTTTATGCCCAACGAAAATCTACCTTTTTGTAATTATGTCGTATGACATTTTTTTTATCTTGGGACAGTCCACGAAGGCTGATGCCTAAGTACTAACGTACCGTGGGTGTCTTAAGTGTGGTGAGAGGGAGTTTATTCACACGGGACTTAAATATTTGGAGATTGGGACGAGAAGGAAAAACTTCTGCGGGCAGCAGGTTCCACAGTCTTGACACTCTAGAGATGAAGGAACGAAAAAAGCGGGAAGTTTCGGGCCTCTCCAACTGAACTGTAAAAGGATGCATAAAAGTTGCACTACGTGTTGCTCTGTTGGGAGCTACCAGAGAAGGAATTATCCTGGCCAATTCCTCTGAGCAGAAGCCGTGAAAATACCTATAGAAGAGGTACAGATCCCCTACAGCTCGACGGTGGGCAAGAAGAGGAAGCCTTTCTGTGAGCGTTAAATCATTAATAAGACGAACGGCTCTTCTTTAAATGGAGTCCAGAATGCTAAGTGTTGTAGGGGATGCCATTCCCCAGACATGAGAACAATATTCTAAAGGGGTCTGATTTGGGATACATACAGAGTGTACAGATTGGAAGAAGAGAAATATTTTCTGGCTCGAAAGAGGAATCCAAGCTTATTTGAAGCTGCCGAGGCTATGGATGTAATGTGTTTGTACCAGTTGAGGTTATTCTCACAAGTAACGCCGACAAGATTAAACGACTCTTTGTTCCGCAGAACTTGGCCGCTCATATGTAAGGGATGAGCATTGGCAGACTTTTTTCGCGATAGTAAACATGACTGTGTTTTCGATTCATTAAACTGAACAAGATGTTTGGCGCCCCAATCCAAGATAAGTTTGAGGTCTTGTGAAAGTGATATCTGCATTGACTTGGGCTTGTCTTCCTAATCAAAATTACATGGTGGCTTAAGAAATTAAATACTAGATTGGAGGGTACTATCGTCAGCAAAACTATGAATGGACTTGATTGTGGAAGAAAGAAGATCGTTAATGGGTAGAAGAAACAGCGTGGGTGCCAGCACTAAGCCCTGGGTCACCCCAGCATTAATTTGGTAGAAGCTGGAAGAATGATCATTTACACTAACTGATATACATCGATTAGAAAGGAAACTGGAAAGCCAAGAGCAAAGCTTAGGTGAAAGATCGTAAGAAGGAAGTTTGTTTAGAAGCCCATCATGCCAGACCTGATCGAAAGCTTTGGATATGTCAAGAGCAACGATCTGGGATTCACCAAGAAACTCAAGGGACTTTTTCCAGTTGTGTGAGATAAATTAAAAAAGATCAGCTGTGCATCTACTGTGACGAAATCCATAGTGTCTATCTTGTAAGATCTTATGTTTTTCCAGATACTTTAAGATTTGGGAATTAATGAATTTTTCCATTACTTTGCAAACAACTGAAAGAAGAGATATAAGTCTATAGTTAGAAGGGAGAGTTTTGAATCCTTTTCTGGGGACAGGTTGCACACGTGCAGCTTTTCAACTCTCCGGGAAAATGCCCGTGTCATAAGAGATTCGAAAGAGGCGAGTTAGGATGGGGCAAGTTAGGGAGCACATTCTTTTAAGACGATTGCTTGTATGCCATCCAGTCCAGACGATTTTTTAGTAGTAAGAGAAGAAATAATACGCTTGATCTGTTTGACTTAGGACAACTGTTGGAAGAGGAAGATTAATAGGAGGATCAAGCGTAGACTTGGCAGCAAATTGTTTGGCAAATAGTTCGGCTTTTCCTTTGGAGGTAGAGACAATTTCATCTTCAGAGGTTAGGGGTGGAAAAGAATTCGTGCAAAAGTTTTGACTAATATTTTTGGCAAAGGACCAGAAAGCTTAACTGCCATTCGAGCAAGAGAGCACTTTATCTTTTATCCGATTGTTAAAACGGTCTTTTGCTTCTGAGATAGTCTGATTATACTGATTTCTTGCTTCGATGCTAGCCTGTCGATTTTCGGGACTGGGGTTTTGAAGAAACTTTTTGTGTGCTTGAATTTTTAAAAGTCTGGCTTTGTCACAGGGTTTAGAAAACCACGGTTTGTGATTTGAAGTTATTGGGTTCTTTTTAGTGTGGGGAATATAGGTCTCAATGCCTAGTTGAATTGTTTCGGTAATTTGTTTACATATTTCGGAAGGATGGTAAGTAGAAAAGCAGGTAGGATCCCAAGGGTGGCTGGCAAAGAAATCTCTCAGACCATCCCAGTCGGCTGAGTTGTAGTGCCAGACAGTTCGTGGCGGCATGCCTCAAAATGTGTGGAGTTTTATATGGTGACCAAACCATGGCCAGAGCAAAATTTTCTGTTGCTCTGCCTTGCGTATTAGTTTTTGTAGAGCCTAGCCAATCCTTATTATAAACATTGAAATCCCGGAGGACGATTACTTTGGCCAACGGAAACTGGGAAATAATATTGTCGATCTTTATTGAAAGAAAATCAAAGAACTCGTTGTAGGAATTGTCAGACGGGGACCGGTATATACAGCAGATGAATTTGGTAGAAGATCGTAAGTTTAAGCCAAAGAATATCAGGCCTACCCGATTCGAGGATAGAAACCCTAGCACAAGCCAGGTCGTTGCAAACATAACCTGGGAAATAGAGGTGGTTGGTTGCTGTTTTGGAACTTATTTGGGTTTCGGTAAGAAATAGTATGTGGGGTTTGGAGGATTGAAGATAATGGTGAACAAAGTTTACGTTGGAGTTAAGCCCACATATATTTGTGAAGGATATCAGTTTTTTCGATGGTGGCCCCCCAAATGTACCCCTCGCCCGGAGAACCGAATGAAGGGGTATTTTACCTCCGGATAACTTTACGTTTGGGTGTGCCATCATCATGCAGAAGAGTGTAATAAGATTAATGGCCTATTTTATTCAATAGTAGGTTAACCGATCAAAAATGACTATAACTCTTTTAAAATAAAATTGGCAATCTCCAGGATAAACTACCACTGACAGAATATTAAAAATAGCAGTTTATGTTGTTATTAACTTCTTAAACTAGCAGTACCTCGAGTGGATTGGCCACAAAGGTACAATCAAATGGCCACCAAATCACCCTGATATAATAATAATGAACATGCTTTTATACCTACATTTGAAAATTTTAGTATAATAATACGCAAGCTATTATCTTGCTAGTCACAAATTGTGATATCTCAACGTGAGATTTCCCGGGCTTTATCGGAAGAAAGACTGAACGTCGGGCTCTGTAGCCTTCAGAAATTCTGTTTTTTTACAAATTTAAAGTTTTCCAGTGTTTTGAATTAGGAAGGGCACAAATAATGACAGTACAACCAGCTTGCTATCAGTCTGAAGTCCCGTGTTGCGCGCGCAACCTATCTTTCGCCATAGAAAAACGACACAAACGTAAAAACAAAAAGAATCTACCCAAACGCTGTATTCACACGTCGTTTTCGTGGTTGGGCACAGTAGGATCTTTTGGAACATTTTGGAACACAGCTAGAGTTGCTGGTTATCGGCAACTCTTTTGGCTAGCGTATGGAACGAGATCCGAAGCTAAGATGAACACAAGGCTTAACTCAAGGTGTTAACATACCGTGCTGATGGGTGAATGACATCCTGTGCCTTAAACAGATGTCTCCAACGGTGCCTCTGAGATACAGGGCGACCTCTAAGAGTATCTAGCCTTACTGCGGTAATGCGGGGCTCTGCCGTGGTGCTTTCATAGGAAAAAGTAACAAAGGTGCGCTGACCGAAACGGGTAAATCCGTTTCGAAAGGTGCCCCTGAAGTCACCGTCGCCTGTTTCACGGGGAAGGGCTAATCCATCCCGAACAAACAGGTGCTTAGGAAGGGATCCCTAAATCCTAACAGAAGGCGGACAGAACCGCCTTTATAGGGAAAAGGGTTCCCTGGCTTTAAACAGAAAGCGGATAAGACCGTTTTCATAGGATAAGGCCGGAGATGCGGCCTCAGAAAGAACATCTGGTTCCTGCAACAAGGACCTGGTAGCTACCCACGTCACTAGATCGGGAGAGGAGGGCATGACGGATTTAACCGTCTGCTCGTCATACGCTCCAGGGACAGGGACACCAGAACACATTATGCTCGTGTCCGGTAGCGACACGAGTAAAAGGAGATGTAAGAACTCTCTCCCAATCTGGTATCGGATTCATTAGAAGTCTGATCCTATTGGGAGAAATATAAAAGGTGTGAGCCACAATAGACCGAGCGGTCGCAATGGAGGGCGTAAAAAATCCACTTACTTTAAACCTACCTACCTACCTACCCATTTACCGCTCACAGCGCTTATTCCCGGAAAAAGGACCCCATTAATTGGCGGTGACTTCACACTCTTTTCGCGCTACTGCGGTCGATTTCCACGAAAAAGCGTAAGCTTCCACTGTGTGACAGTCGAAACGAAAGTCGATAATAATTAAAAAAATATATTCTGGCAAAAGTATTGGCAGCTTTATTGAACATCAAAATTAAAAATATTAGAGTTGTTTTGCTAATAAAAATAATATTAAAAATTTTTCTCTTTAACCAATACGTATTAAAAAGTAATAATACTCTGGACTTTGAAAGAATACTGACTTTTTGTGTTTTTGCACTTCAAGTTAATATATTTTCTTTTTCTTCTTCTTCTTCCCTGGGAGCCGTCTTGATTAACTACCGGAGGCAGCGCAGCCTCATGGGCTTTTTGTGCCTAATCTCCCATTGTCTTTTATATCAATCCTCCCATTAGTCTTGTTCCTTCTACAAGTCTGTATAACCCCGAGACTGGTTGGTTGATATATTCCTGTGGGCTCATTTCCGGTTGCCCAAATAATGCCTGTCTTTTGTGATTCAATGCTTTACATTCGCACAGGATATGGTAGGCTGTTTCTTCCCCCGTCGCACATTCTGCAACTTGGGTCCCCATTGTATGAGCTTATCTTGTGTAGGTGTCCTCTTAGGTTATCATGCCCTGTTAGCAACCCTACTGTTAGGCGAAGTATTTTCCTACTTTGCCTGGGTAGTTCTTTCTTCGTTCTTTTGGACGGGTTTCTTATAAAGCTTTTTCCATGTCTTATTCTACTGAGGTTCCCCCAGTATTCGTCGTGTTTGTTTCGGATCCATTCCCTGGTTTGCCCTCGTGCTGTGGTTTTGGTCAGTCCAAGGGCAGGTTCTGGACCAAAGTATGGTGTGGATGATTCCTGTCTCGCTAGTTCATCCGCTTTTTCGTTGCCTTCTATCCCCAATGTCCTGGTACCCACAAGAGAGTTACTTTGTTGCGTTCTCCCAGGACTTCCAGTTCTTTTTGGCATTCCAATGTCAGCTTGGACGTTACCTTGGTGTTTACTAGTGCCCCTAGTGACGCTTGGCTGTCTGTTATTATGCAGATCTGCTTGTTTTTATAAGCACTCCTGTTATTTTCTTTTGCACAGTGCAGTAAAGCATTTATTTCCTTTTGAAATACAGAACTGTGTGTTCCTAGTGGGATGGAGAATTCTGAATTCCTCAGTTCACTTTACACGCCGCCCGCTCCAGTTCCCTGCTCGGTTTTGGACCAAGCGTTTATAAATTGCCCTAGCACATTTTTATTCCTATCAAATATTTTTTTTTATTACTAAGAAAAAATGAATTCGATATTCGTTTTATTGATATATCTAAAAAAATACTACATTTTCCAAATAAAAAAAATAATAAGGAGTCCCATTAAAAAAATGTTATTTTTATGTTGTATTTCTTTAGTTTTTATTTAAATTAATTTAGTATTTTTTCAATTTCCGCGGAAAAAATACACAACTACTATTTTACATTTTTTTATTGTGAGGAAAGCCGCAACCATGCCCTTTTTCAGTCCTTGTAGGATGACCCTGTATAACGGTAAAATGATAAATTTAAAAGAAGTATAACAACAGGGAAAAAGTATAGTCGACAATTATTATTTGCATTTCACAACTCATTCTCCATTTAAGCGTACGTTCACAATTTTTGTTTAGTTTCGTTTTACATTTTACAAAAACATATTAAATTACTGTTTTAATAAACAGTGTTAGTTTTCATTAGTTTTAATTGAATCCTACAGCGACTCTATGTTTCTCATTTATTTTAATAGTCCGGGAGCTGGAGCGTTATTACTAGCCCGTACAGGGTGGGCATTTTATTAGGGTCCTATACATTTTCTCAGAAACTGCAGACTTTTGAGAAAAAAAGTTGTGACAAAAGTTTTTTGGAATAATTTATGCTTTTAATTAATTCAACTTTCACATATACAGGGTGTTCATTGTGTTGGCGACCGATGTTCACTTCCTCATTTTAAATAGGACACCCTATATATTATTATATATTTAGATAGCGCCTCCAAGGACAAGTTTAACGATATATAAGAGTATGGGTCTGTGTTGCGACGTTTCGGATTTATTGAAGTTTTTCTTTAATTTTTGACTTATTTTTAAATTAATAAAATACGGTAAATATTCCTTTTTTTAGAATTTGTTCACTTAAAAAGAATAACAAAAGCCATTTTTATCTATATTAGCTGGCAATTTTTTTTTAATTTTAAAAATGTTACAGTGTTGCCATGTTTTGTCTATCATAAAATTTCTTGAGTTTTTTAAAGGCTACCCCCTGTATATAATATCAAATCTATATAAAGAATTAAAAGACCTTTTTAACGATGTATAACAACATGGGTCTGCGAGTCACCGTTTCGAACTTATGGATAATTTTCTTCAGGAACAATCATATTTTTTGTTTTCCAACCACACTACATCCTGTATACTTAATATTATAAATCAATACAATAAATTTGGTTTAAGATGAGTTAACCAAATATTTTATATAAATTTATAATTTAAAGTATACAGGGTGTAGTGTGGTTGGAAAAACAAAAATAAGACTTTTCCTGAAGACAATCATCCATAAGTTTGAAACGTTGACTCGCAGACCCATGTTGTTATACATCATTAAAAAGGTCTTTTTATTCTTTATATAGATATGGTATTATATACAGGGGGTTGCATTTAAAAAACTCAAGAAATTTTAAGATAGACAAAACATGGCATGGAAAATTTTGCCAACTAATATAGATAAAATAGGCTTTTGTAATTCTCTTTACGTGAACAAATTAAAAAAAAGGAATATTTACCGTACCTATTTGTATTAATTTAAAAATAGGTCAAAAATTAAAGAAAAACTTCATTAAATCCGAAATGTCGCGACACAGGCCCATACTGTTATATTATCGTTAAACTCGTCTTTGGAGGCGCTATCTAAATGTATAATAATATATAGGGTGTTCCATTTAAAATAAGGAAGTGAACACCAGTGGCCAATACAATGAACACCCTGTATATGTGAAAGTGGAATTATTTAAAAGCATAAATTATTCCAAGAAACTTTTGTCCGAACTTTTTTTCTTAAAAGTCTGCAGTTTCTAAGAAAATGTATAAGACCCTAATAAAATGACCACCCTGTACATTTCCTTAAAGGATAGGTCAGATAGTGCGGTCGCCTTGCCCTCAATAACAACAATGATATTAATTACAACAAAAAAAGGGATATCTAGTTATTAATGGCCGGCTGCCATTTAAACAGCGAATTGTCTATAACTAAATCAGCATAAAAATAATCGTCAAACTCGCCGTTGGCGTTGCCTTGGAACCTGCTATTCGCAGAAGTTTTTCCTTCTTCTCCTAGTCTCCAAATAGTTACGTCCCGTGTGAACAAACTTCCTCTCCCTACACTTAAGACACCCACGGTACGTTAGTACTTAGGCTCTAGCCTTTGTGGACTGTCCAAAGATAAAAAAAATGTACGTTCATTCATTTTCTATAACATATCACGATTTATCGGCTATATACAGAAACCAATTCTGCCTCAGTTAGGTAAAGGACGTTTTGTTATATTTTTAATAATAAGGATAAAGAAAGGTGATAAATAATACAACTTTTAAATTGCTCTATCCCCCACATCTTTTATTAAAAGTGATTTAAGTGGGTACTTGATTAAAGGAAAATTTAAAGTTCTTTTATATGTCGTCTTAATGCGACAAAGAACTGCTGTTACAGAACTGGCCAAGGTACAGAGACTTGCTTGCTTAGCTATAACAGCAGCAACCCTAACAGCAGCCATGGAATGTCTCTTAGACCTTCCACCACTTAACCTCATAGTGATGGGAGAGGCAAGAATGAGCTACTTCCGACTGCAACAAAAACCAACTGGAGTCTACGCTAGTTTGGGACACAACAACATAAAAAGTCAGGTTGGCGGCAACATCCTGGACGAGAGAACAGACCAGATGATTCCCCAATACTTATTCAACAAAAACTTCAAGGTAAAAATTCCAGATCGAAGTGAGTGGGAGCAACCCGATCTCCCCGGCACGGTTGGAGACATCATCTGGTATACGGATGGTTCGAAAACCGCGCAGGGAACTTGAGCGGGCGTATACAGTAAAATGAGGAATTCACAATTCTCCATTTCACTAGAAACACTCAGTTTTGTATTTCAAACAGAAATATATGCTTTACTGCACTGTGCAAAAGAAAATAACAGAAGGGCTTACAAAAACAAGCGGATCTGCATAATAACAGACAGCCAAGCGTCACTAGGGGCACTAGTGAACCCCAAGGTGACGTCCAAGCTTACATGGGAATGCCAAAAAGAACTGGAAATCCTGGGAGAACGCAACAGAGTAACTCTCCTGTGGGTACCAGGACATTCGGGAATAGAAGGCAATGAAATAGCGAGACATGGATCATCCACATCATACTTTGGACCAGAACCTGCTCTTGGAGTGACCAAAACCACAGCACGAGGGCAAACCAAGGAGTGGATCCGAAACAAACACGAAGAATATTGGGAAAACCTCAGTAGAATAAGACATGGGAAAAGTTTCATAAGGGGCCCATCCAAAAGAACGAGGGAACGATAACCTAAGAGGACACCTACACAAGATAGGCTCATACAATGGGGACACAAGTTGCAGATTGTGCGACGAGGGGGAAGAAACAGCCTACCGCATACTGTGTGAATGTGAAGCGTAAAATCACAAAACACAGTCATTATTTGGGCAACCGAAAATGAGCCCACAGGAATATATCAACCAACCAGTCTCGGGATTATACAGACTTGTAGAAGGAACAAGACTTATGGGAGGTTTGGTATAAAAGACAATGGGAGATTAGGCACAAAAAGTCCAAGAAGCTGCGCTGCCTCCGGTAGTGAAAGACGGCTCCCAAAAGGAAGAAGAAAAAGAAGAATATGTCGTCTTTTTTGGTGTCGGCTAGTTTGTAGATAACCAACTAGAGGGCGTTATTTAGGGAAAACTTATTTTTTTCAGATTTTCTCGAGAAAGTTAAATACGACCATATCTTTTTTACTGTAAATTTAGAAGAGGAAAAAATACCTACACTGTGTTTTTATATCTGCATTCGTTGTCAAGTTATTTTAAGTAGCCTGTTTTTTAAATCATAAATAATTTTAACAATCAAAACAGTTGTTGTGACAGAGTAAAAGAATAATTGCTGTAGAGAAGGAGAAAAAATACTGGAAACTACTTTAAAGTTTGTATTGTATCTACTAGAGAACAGAAGAATAATTAAAAACATAAAATTGCCATAATTGGGACATTTATGAATTCCAATTTAAATATTAGTCAAGCAGGCTTGAAAGTAAAACAAGAACGAAAGTTTGAAACTACCAACTGTTAACTTAAATATGTTATGTTGTTTTCCACGCTTTTGTTCCTGTTTTCTAGTGGATTCAATTTCTTTTTTTTATCATGGGACAGTCCACAAAGGCTGATGCCTAAGTACTAACGTACCGTGGGTGTCTTAAGTCTGGTGAGAAGAGGCGAGTTAGAATGGGTGCAAGCTCGGGAGCACATTTTTTTAAAATACAAACTTGAAAATAGTTTCCAGTAACAAAGACTTTTTTCATTAGTTGTTAATATTATCATTTAAAAAACAGGTGACTGTAAAATAAATCGAAAACCAATGCAAATATCAAAACATGGTTTTCGCTTAAATATTGTTTTTATTTTCCTCGTCTTAGTCTACAATAACAAATATTATTGTTGTTTTTAACTTTCTCGAGAAAACCGCGAAAAACCGAGATTTCCTTAAACAACGCCCTCTAGTTGGTGAACTAGCAACTAGCCGACACAGAAGAGGACAACATTTAAAACAGCTTTAAATTTTCTTTTAAACGAGTGCCAACTTGAATGCTTTTTAATAAAAGATGTGGGAGATAGAGCTATTTAAAAGTTGCACTATTTATCATCTTTCCCCACCCTTATTATTGAAAACACGAGAAAAATTCCCTAACCAAACTGATGTAGAATTGGTTAGAGTTTTTGCTGATTTTATCAAAATTTTACCTAATACTAGCTAATTTTGGAGAAAAACTAGGTTTTTTAAATTACCGGTGCGGTTGTGCCATCTTGCGGAAGTTTTAGATACTTGAAAATAATATCCAGCTTTTTTTCGTAGCCACTTTCATTAAAAATATTCTTTTCCCAATGCTGTGCGATAAATGGTTTCCGAGAAACAGCCGGCGTCCTTTCTTATTTGGACACCCGGTACATATGACTATTTCAGATAAATATTTTGGCATACTATAATCCAAAAAAAGATTTTTTTTTAAGTGCATCCTATATTTTTGCATATTTATTTCTTTTTCGTGTTCTTTTTTAATTTTAAGAATTTTAGTTAATTTGTTTTTGTAGTTAACGAGCAATAAATTAAAAGCAATAAAAATTGTTTTACACCCCTGAAAAGTTAAAAAAAACGGACTTATATCTGTTTTGTCGGAGCTTTATGGTATAAACTTTAATAGACGAGATTCAACGATACTTTGACAATATATGTTTTTTTCCTGTTTAGTAAAGAGTGTCCAAAATTTTGCTCCAACAACTTTCAAACCGGTTTGCTTAAGATTTTTAAACAAATCACGTTGTAAATTATTTCACTATTTATTGCAGAATTTAAATACAAATTAATTACTTTATTCATTAAAGCTATTAAAATTCGTCACCCATATCATATTACAGTGGATGGGGAAAAAAAGGTGTCTGACCTCCGGGTTTTTTTGTACAGTTTCAATTTTTATGACAATTTGGAATTAAGTAGCTTTTCCTCTCTAGATCAAAGTTTATATATGCTTAGGGTGTACTTTTTATTTTTAGGGGGTAAAAACCACCCCTTATGCTAAAAAAATTTAAAAAACCATAGAAAGAGACCTTATGGTAATTAAAATCATAGCTGTAATCAAGCATGTAAAATAAATCTATTTTTATCTCGTGAGCTATATCTAACATTATATTTGCCACGTTTCAACCCTTAAAAACAAAGTTACAAAAAAAATGTTTTTTTTTATTTTAAAATTATTTAATAAAGCTTTAATTGTAGAAAAAAAATATTTTAACAGTTTACGGTATAATAAATAATTAACTACCATAACTCAACCTTTAAATATTTACCCCTTATAAGATTTACAAAAAAAATTCTTGACAAATTAAAACGATTTGGTAATACATAATTGTAGTCCCGGAAATGAAGCTAAAAAGTGGCAAAACCTCGCCATTTTTTTTGTCCTGCATCGATTTGCTTAAAAATTTGGAATTAGGCCCTTCTAACTCTCTACTTCCAATTCCATTTCATGGTGATGTGCGCTGTTTATTTTTTAAGGGTGAAAACTACCCCTTATTGACAAAACTTATAGAATAACATTTTAAACCTTAAGAAAGATAAGAATTGGTTTGGATTAGTTGATTAATGATTGGTTAATGCTTTGGAATACAATTTTATAATATTTCAACCCTTGAAAATCAACCCTTGTTATATAAGTAAAAAAAATATTTACCCTAAAAACATGATTAATTTACCATAGTGATTTAATTTTAGAATGCTGTTGCTTAAAATATGTAGTTATTTCATTACGCAACTTTTTGACCCTTATAAATCAACCCTTATTATAGCTTGATTAAAAAAAAAGATTTATTCCCAAAAAATCAATAGCTTGTCAGATTTAAGAATTAAAAATACTATTACCAATTTCATTCTTTTGCACATTTTCAATCCTTAAAAACCACCCCCTACAACTTTGCAATTCTTATAAACCAATATGTTTGATCAAATTCCTTAAGAAAAAGATGTTTGTATCAATTGGCAACCGCGCTTTGAGATGATTTTTAAAATAATTTAAAATTTAAAACCTCTCTATTGAAACGGGTCTAGCAACGATAAGTCGCATAAACGGCATGCGGTAGTAAAAGTTACGGGTTTCGGGTACTACTTGCAATTAGTGGTTAATTATTAGTGTCTTTCATGAAATTGATGATATAAGGTATCCCTAAGATGTCCTTTGTCCTTTTCTCCCTTTTTTACCCAGTTTACCATTAAAATACCTAGCAAGATCAACATTTTTTTTGGAACCAACACTATCGAAGATTTTGGTAAGTTTTGCTATTTATTTCAATAAGGGATATTTTTTGTTATTTTAATATTCCGTGAAATAAGATAAAACATAATTTTGGTCCTAATCGAACCGGATATTTGTAAAATTTTAATGGTACCTTCATTTTTTATTTTTATAGTTCACGGGTAACGATAAAGAATAAAAACATTTTGGGTTTTTTTTGGGTGAGACTGTCGGCGGATCGGTTGCTATTTAAACAGTGTTGTCAAATGTGGACACAGTTCATTAAATTCAATCGTTTCAATAGTTTAACTTCTTAATTTCGGTTTATTTACAAATATTTACGGATATATGCGGGTTTTTAAAAATTATTTGAAAAGTACTTAATAACTTTCGGTATAAAGGTTATTGGGTTTTAGCTTAAATAGATCATTCAAGGTTCGGATTGCTATTTGATACAGTGTGTTAAAATATTTCTGGTACAGATAAAATATATAAGAATATTTTAATTACAGTTATTTATTGTTTATCAGCTAATAGAAATATATTTCATTGTAATTAATAATTAGTAATATTTGTAATAAATATGAGTACCACGGCTGAACAGAAACTTAAAAGACTCACTTCTAAGAAGGAATCTTTGTTTATGATTTTACAAAATATGTACGATCTGACAAAAGTTATTGCTAATCAAAAACACAGGGATAAATTTGAAGCGTTGTATCCATCATTGGATTTAACTAGGAATTCTTTAATTGGGGTGATCGATGAAATTAATGATATTGGGTTTGAAGTTGAAGAAAATTTTTCTCCGGATTACAAAGTACTCTCTACTATTAATGAGTTGTGTTGCTATATTGAGGTAGCAGCAGCAAAATGAGATGGCTCCTTCAGAGAATAATCCCGTAGATCCAAATCGGATATTGCCTTCTTTACCAAAAATAGAATTACCGGAATTTTCAGGTGAAATTCGTCAATGGGAAACCTTCTATGCAATTTATAAAAGTTTAATTCATGACAACCCTACTTTAAATAATACGGAAAAAGTTCATTATTTGGTAGGACGTTTACGCGGCTCTGCTTTAAGCATTTGTTCGGGTGTAGCACCAACGGGAGATAATTATGAAATAATTTGGCAGTCACTTCTTGACAGATACCAAGATAAGAGATATTTAGTAAACAATTATCTAGACCAGATTATGAATTTTAAATGTTTACATGCCGAATCCGCGAAAAATTTAAATTTATTTTTGGAAATATTTGATGTTGCTGTTTGTGCATTGAGAAAATTAAATTTGCCTGATCTAGCGGACTTTATTTTATTTTATCAAGCGCGCAACAAATTAGATAAGGAAACAGTTAAGGCATTTGACAGTTTTAATCGGAGCGTAGAAATTCCCACATATAGTGAGCTTATAGGGTTTGTAAAGGAGCAGTCAAAATTATTAAATTTAACTAACATATCAGGTGCGCCTTCACCCGCCCATCGTAATCCAAAGTTGTTTTCTGGTCAGGTTAGGGATGATAGTAAATACAAACCTACTCCTTGTGTTTTCTGTAATAAAATTGGGCATTACTTGGGACGTTGTGAAAAATTTAAGAGGCTTTCTCCATCAAAGAGATATGAAACGGTAAAGGATAGTAATTGGTGCTATAACTGTTTATCTCCTAATCACGGAGTGAGGTCATGTCCTACGGACAGGACATGTTCGGAATGTTCTAAAAAACATCATATTTTGCTGCATACGGGAAAACCTGCTGATAAAGTAAAGTTTTCGGAAACGGATGAATCGATTTCTACAAAAATACAATCGGATGAACCACAATCACTTTGCTCTACGGTTTCGGAAAAATGCAAAGTACAATGCAATAAAACGGTTTTGTTATCCACGGTAGTTGTTCATGTATTAAATAGTCCTATTTTAAATGGAACTGCGAGATTTATTTTAGACAGCGGTAGTCAAGTAAATCTATTAACGGTGAAATGTTGTAAAAAACTTGGATTACCGATTTCCAAGGCCTATTCGTCGGTGGAAGGCTTAGGGCAAAATTCTCAAGTAGTGAAAGGTAAAACGGACTTAGTGATCGGTTCTCGACATAATATCGAAAACACTTATAATTTAAGTGCTCTTTTAGTAGAGAAAATCACTGATAAATTACCTAAGGTGTCTATTAATACGGACGTTCTTTCGGGATGGAAAAATATACCGTTAGCGGATAGTAGATATTTCGAACCGGGCGAAATAGACGGTATTATAGAGCGGAGTTATTCCCTTTATTTTCGGAAAAGGCGGTTAACCACAAATGGTGGGTCACCGATCGCTATGGAAACTGCTTTCGGGTACGTAATAATGGGTCAAGTACCTACGGCGGAAGCGGCAGCGCAATTAATTTTTTCTCAAGAAACTGAACATCTATTGAGGAACTATTATATAAATTTTTTGAAATTGAGCAAGTTCCAAAGCGACCAGAAAGTAGTCCAGAGGAATTAGAATGTGATAAAATATTTTTTAAAACATATTCGCGGGATAAAGTCACGGGACGATTTAGTGTTACTCTACCATTTAAATACGATCCGGTTAATTTAGGAGATTCGATGAAAAATGCTCAGCGTCGGTTATTATCATTGGAGAAACGGTTGGATAAGTTTCCAAATTTGCGAGTGGAATATAATAATGCCATTAAGGATTTTATTAATCAAGGTCATATGCGACTTTTACAAAATAATGCGACTCATGACTTAGCTTATTACATTCCTCACCACGCGGTTTTTAAATCGGACAGTACTAGTACTCCTCTTCGAGTTGTTTTGGATGCAAGTGCACCCTCAGATTCACATGTGTCATTAAATGATATTTTGTATAACGGTCCAAAATTACAAGCGGATATTTGCACGCTTTTGTTAAACTTTCGGTTGTTTAAAATTGCAATAACAGCAGATATTCGGCAAATGTATCGGCAAATAAATATTGTAAAGGAACATTGGCCTTTTCAGCGTTTATTGTGGCGCTTTAGTCCGGAAGAAAAGGTGGATATTTATGAGCTGACTGTAGTAGCTTTCGGTGTAAAATCGTCTCCATATTTAGCGTTACGCGTTATTCAGCAATTGGTAAATGAGGAAAAGGAAAAATATCCTTTAGCTGCTAGTTTTATAAATAGAGATATTTATATGGATGATTTGGTTTCTAGTACCGAGTCTGACGATACAGCTTATCAATTATATCAAGAGTCAGTTCAACTTTTTAAAGCGGGAGCCTTTGAATTAACCAAATTTTCGACTAATTCTCAAAACTTATTAAATAAAATTCCGGTTAACCAACGGCTTTCAAAGGAAGTAATTTTTAAAACGGACACAAAAATTTTAGGCATGCAATGGGATCCTGAACTAGATATTCTTCGATTTAGATTGGATACTCCAGGCAAAACATGTACAAAGCGGTCGATTCTTTCCGCGGTCGCACGTTGTTACGATCCTATCGGACTTATATCACCTTTTATTTTCTTTTTAAAATTACTTGTAAAAGAACTATGGAAACTAAAACTCGGATGGGATACAGAACCTCCCAAAAATATTATACGGATTTGGGAAAATGTCCGCTTAGAATGGAATGAGTTATATAATTTCGAATTGCCACGGCATTTGGGTGTTGAGAAAAATACCCCAATTACAATTTTGGCATGCGCAGATGCTAGCCAAAACGGCTACGGCGCAGTGGTGTATTCTAAGGTGTTTACAGAATGTGACGGTCCGGTGGTTAGATTAATCTGTGCAAAGTCAAAGGTGTCTCCATTTAAATTAGTAACTATTCCTCGGCTGGAATTATGTGCGGCAGTTCTTTTATCGAATTTAGTTAAGCATATTATAAATGCATATGCTGATAGGGCAGTTGTTGCAAGGGTGTATGCGTTTTCAGATTCAACTACAGTGTTGAATTGGCTTAATTCACCGTTTGTTAAAGATATTTTTGTAGCAAATCGGGTGAGCCAGATTAAGGAAAATATACCGGATGCCCATTGGCGATATATTGAAGGAATTGGTAATCCGGCAGATTGTTTGTCTAGAGGCCTTACACCAAGACAGTTAGTTAATCATCCCTTGTGGGCATCGGGTCCTGAGTGGATGAAATTGTCAGAACAGGATTGGCCTGTCAAACAAATAAATACAAGTTCCAATGAAAGGTTAAATCGGGGAAATTCGGATTTTGCCGAAGAGGTATTTGTTATGACAGATGAAGAAATCAGTCATCCTCTCTTGAAGGTTGTTGAAAATTGTTCCTCTTGGTTAAAAATTTTGCGCATTACTGTTTGGGTGCTTAGATTTCTAAAACTTATTCCGGTAAGAGATCACATCGGGGCGAATGATTTGAATAAGGCCGAAATAACTTTACTCAGGCTGGTTCAAATAAAACATTTTGACAATGACATGAAATTATTATCAAAGGGTAGGAAATGCGCCTCTAAACTTTGGAAATTAAAACCTTTCTTGCACGACGGGCTGTTGCGGGTAGGTGGTCGGCTTACAAATTCATCGCTTTCCTTTTCCCAAAAACATCCAATTCTTTTGCCGGCTAAGGATACGTTAGTGGCCAGATTAGTAGATTTCAATCACATAATTAATTTACATACTGGGCCCTACTTACTTGAGTCTATTCTTAGACAAAAGTATTGGATTTTGGTGGTAGAAGTATAATTCGTAATAGAGTGCATAAATGTAATCGATGTTTCCGAATGAAACCGATAAATTTGACGCCACTGATGGCCGATTTACCTGCTCAAAGAGTTTCACAAACTAAGCCTTTTTACACACGGGTGTAGATTATTTTGGGCCTATTAGTAAACTTAGGTAAAAAACGGGGCGCACAAGTTCATAAGGCATATGGCTGCCTATTTGTATGTATGAGTGTTAAAGCCATTCATTTAGAACTAGTTAGTTCTCTGTCTACAGCACATTTTTTGCAGGCATTTAAAAGATTTTTATCACGACGCGGTCCGTGTCACGTCATGTACTCGGACCAAGGCACCAATTTTGTAGGAGCGAAAACGGTTTTACGGGAAATTAATGAACTTGTCAGTTCGAGGGAATATAAAGACGTTCTTCTTTCCGAGTTAGCGGTTGATGGAGTGGAATGGCAATTTAACACTCCCTTCGGACCACATCAGGGTGGCTTATGGGAAAGCAATGTTAAAGCGGTAAAAAATCATCTTTATAGAGTGGTGGGTGAACAGTTGTTAACTTATGAAGAGCTGGCTACTCTGCTTACTCAGATTGAAGCATTATTAAACTCTAGGCCTTTATGTCGACTATCGGCAGATAGTTCAGCTCCGGAGGTACTTACTCCTGCTCATTTCTTGACTTTCATGCCACTTAAAAGTTTCCCAACTGAGGACTTCTCGAGCCTCTCAATGGGTCGGTTGGATCGGTTCCAGTTGATAGATAGAATGGTGCAGGATTTCTGGAAACGTTGGCGTATGGAGTATTTGACAAGTTTGCAGGTAAGAGAAAAGTGGACGGAAAACTCTTCATCGGTAAAGGTTGGGACGGTAGTAATTTTAAAAAGTGATAATTCTCCTCCCCTTCATTGGCCTTTAGCCATAATTGTAAAAGTTCACCCGGGAAAGGACGGAGTCATTCGGAACGTGACAGTAAAAACAAGTAAAGGCATTTATACCCGTCCAACGGTAAAAATATGTCCTTTACCGTCTCAATAAAGTTTCGTAGTTTGCGGTGGTACACATAGAATTTTTATTTTTATGTATTTATTTTTTGTTAATTTGATTTCTAGTTTTGTTTGTGGGTGTTTAATGAGATAAAATATTCTGACTGGGTTTTTTGGTTGTTTTCTCGGTTTTATATATTAATTTAGGTCTTTCAATCTTAGCTGAAAAACAATGTTTCAGGGTGCGGGGTATGTTTGATCAAATTCCTTAAGAAAAAGATGTTTGTATCAATTGGCAACCGCGCTTTGAGATGATTTTTAAAATAATTTAAAATTTAAAACCTCTCTATTGAAACGGGTCTAGCAACGATAAGTCGCATAAACGGCATGCGGTAGTAAAAGTTACGGGTTTCGGGTACTACTTGCAATTAGTGGTTAATTATTAGTGTCTTTCATGAAATTGATGATATAAGGTATCCCTAAGATGTCCTTTGTCCTTTTCTCCCTTTTTTACCCAGTTTACCATTAAAATACCTAGCAAGATCAACATTTTTTTTGGAACCAACACTATCGAAGATTTTGGTAAGTTTTGCTATTTATTTCAATAAGGGATATTTTTTGTTATTTTAATATTCCGTGAAATAAGATAAAACACAATATAATAGATAAAGAAAGTAAAATTACATACAAAAATTATACCGGTAAAAGTATAAAGTATACCGGTTTTATAGAATATTATGCTCCGAAGTGGGCTATTCGAATTTTTTGAAATAAAAGTTGTTTGGTTTTTTAAACATAGCATTTTTAGTTTTAAAGAGAAAAAGTTTTTTCAAAAATAATTTTGTAGGGTTTTTAAAGAGCTACAAGGCTATGTAAATTAAATCCTTTTTAATCCCTTAGTTTTAAAATGGGATGAGTTTAAAGGCCTAAAATAAGGTGGTGCTCGCTCGTAAATAGAGGATTTAAACGGCCATATCTGGCCAAATATTTATTGTTCAGAAAAATCTATAAAATAAAAAGTCTTTGTTATCAAAAAAGCTATAATTTGGTACTTCAGAATTTTTTTCGTATCTCCAATATTGTTGGAGTTATTTTGAAGAAAATGGCTATTTTTACGAAATTGCGAAAAATTGTTTTTCACTTTAAGCTTCAATTTTTCTAAAATTAAGCATTTTAGTTTGGTTTAACTTCTAAAATGTAATAATAATACATATATAAAGAATCGCAGGCTGGTACAGATCTATTTTAATTAAGAGGGGAATTAGGGCATTGTTTTTAATGATCTTTTCGTAGAAAGAAGTAGAAACCGACCTTATTTTTATCATAACTTGCTTAATTTTCATGCTAAAAACTCTTTTTCTTTTTAAAAGAAAGGTCATTTATACTTTTAAAAAGACCTTATATAATTTTCTTGAAAAATGCAAACTTTTCCCGCTATTTGACTTTGAATCTTTCAAATTTAGCATTTGACGAACAAAAGCTAACCATTAACAAGCCGTAGCTCGGTCTGTATTGGTTGTAGAGAAATTAAAAAAAACTAGTTTTTTTTAAAGATACAATTTTGCTCTTCACAGTTTTTTTGATAAAATGCATATTTTTAGAGTTATTCGTAAAAAACCCATTAAAAACGTCGATTTTTTCGTCGAAAAACTTTTACTTTTAATCGCGAATAACTCGAAAAATATTAGTTTTACGAAAAAAATGTATGGAAAAATTTTGACTTGTGTAATGTAATAAAATATTTTCACCCCCAAGATGGGGTGGCAACCACCCCAGGATAAAAGCACACTTCGGCATGATATAAAGTTTGATCCTTGGGCTATTCCCTACCTTCTGTAAAAATTTCAGGTAAATCCATGCAGGACAAAAAACTTCTAGCCAAAATGCCTTATTTCCTGTACTATCAGAGTATTTACCAAAAAATAAAAATATTTGCCCATTTTATTAGTAAAGTATTTAAACAAAATGTAGACTGCCATGGAAAAACATTTTTGACGGCAATGCGACAGCACTATCTGACTCATCATTTTGGTATTAAAATTAAAAATAACTTTTTTTCACCCCTTCAGCTACCACACTATTTGTTTGCCATTAATTTAAACAAAAATTGCAATGAAAAAAAATGTTTAGTAAATTGTAACAACGAACATGTAGGAGGTAATTTAATTTCAATTGAACAAATATTTGCAAATTGTAAAATTGATACTGATACAAAATAATAAAATTATACTGATGTTTGATTTGCTCAGAAAATATTTGTTTTGTTTCTGTTTGGTTTAGAAAAATAGTTTGAATTAAATATTAGTTATGAAATTTTTTTGTACCATACACATAAAAAAATGTTTAATGCCAATTATTATTAGCAAGTAAATTTTTTAATTCAATAAAACAGTTGATATAGAGTGTCACAGAGTTTAATAATTTATTTAGTGCTCTTAAACGAATCTTGTTGACGCAGAAAAATAAATAGATATTTTTATTTAAAGGTATTTGCTGTTTTCCAGTAATAAAACTTACCTTTTATCTTAATTATTAGTTATTCTTCAACAAAGGAAATTATTACATGTTCACCCAATGTATTGTTCTGCCAAGTAAATAATTCTATTTTAACAATTGTTTTTCTATGATAGAAATTAGGTTGGTGTTATTGTAAAACTTAATTTTATGGAATATAAATTATAAAATTGACGTTGATAGTTTCTATACAGGGTGGAATTTTTAACTGGAATAAATTCAATATTAGAGGGCCTCTTTATTTGTTGAAAAAATAAAGGAACACGGGTCCTTTTATTTTCAGTTTGGCACAATTTTTTGGTCTTTTTATAAAATTTACCCTCTTTTGAGGGTAGAAACTACCCCAATTTTTTTTTCAAATGTGAAGGTATGTTTTGTGATAGCTTGTTGGAAAAGAAATAAAAAAAGGAATATGACCGACTATTTACTTTGCATTTTGATAAGTGACTAGAAAAATCGAATTTTTCGACAAATAATTGTATGTATTGTTGAAATGTTGCCCATTTTCTTGGCAAAACCTAATCTAAAATTAAATTCATTCTTGACATTAGAATCATATCTGGAGTTATTTGGCGAATTTCGTATGCAATCGTTGCATAAGTTTATCTAAATTTTCTGGTCTTACGTAAACTTTCATTTTTAGTACCCAAATAATCCAGGGATTAGGTCGGCGATCTTAGCGCCCATTCGGTTCTTTTCTATCCAGCGGTTTGGAAAACTTCACTCAAATAGTGTGCACGTTTTGGGCGTAATGAGGCGGAGCACCATCCTGCTGAAGCCATATTCGATCATCATGAAGATCTGCTTCTCTTTGATGAGAAAATAAAGCAGTCAAAGCTGGCATAAGCTCTTCTTGCAAAAAATTCAAATATGTAGTGCCATTTAAGTTGACTGGAAGGTATATTGGGCCAATGACTTGGTCGCCAATTATGCCTGTCCAAACATTAAGTTTTTGCGGACGTTGAGTGTGTGTTTCTCGCATCCAGTAGGGTTTTCTGTGGGCCAATATCGACAGTTCTGTTTATTGACTTCACCATTGAGTGCATAAGTACACTCATCTGTAAAAGAATTCAATCCAAATCTGCTAAATGCTGATCAAGTGCATTCATCATCACTTCACAAAACTAAAGACGGCGATCCGGATCATCTTCTAGTAACTCTATTACGTATTGCATTTTATAAGGACGCATTGACTGCACTAACTTGTCAGACGTATGGCTTATGTTGCATTCTCTTGCAACCAGTCGAACTAGTATTAGGATTTTCTTGAGAGTCAGTAAACATTTAATTGCGTGTCTTCATCCATTACTCGAGACTGCCTTACTCTTGGTATGTTCTCACGTGGCCCACTTCACGATAACGATTTTCAATTTTGCTATGGTGCTTTGGGAAATTGCTGGAAGATCAGGGTGTCTTTCGTGAAATAATGCTGCTACTTCTGCTTGTGTAAGCGATCTGTCTCAAAAGCCAATCATCATTAAAATTTCAATTTTTAGTGATTCAGTTAAATAACCCATTTTTGTATGAAAATACTTCTTATTTAAAGTAATGGTTCAAACTGCACAAAATACTACAACAGATAAATTATTTGCTTCTGCCAAACTAAAAATAAAGTGACCATTAGAATGCGACAGACAAGTAAACAAAAAACCTTATTAATTAAATGTTTCCCTTTTTATTTAGACATTCCGCGCAGGCAAAATCCACTTGCTAAAATGGCAACATTTTATTATTTTTCTGGCTTTCTAGCTTATTAAAATACAGACGTTAATGGTGAATCATATTCCTTTTTTTATTCCCTTTCCAACGAGCTAGCACAAAACATACTTTCACATTTGAAAAAAAAAAGTTGGGGTGGTTTCTACCCTCAAAAGAGGGTAAATTTTATAAAGAGACCAAAAAAATTGTGCCAAACTGAAAATAAAGGGACCCGTGTTCCCTAATTTTTTCAGCAAATAAAGAGGCTCTCTAATATTGAATTTATTCCAGTTAAATTCCACCCTGTATAATACTACTTATTTCTGTGCATTAAATACTAGCTTTTCGCCCGCAGGTTCGCCTGAGTGGACTACACGATTTTGACTGTTTTTACCCTGTTTTTTTTGTTCTCGCGGGATATTGCAGATTATGTAAACATACACCTCTTATATAATATATACATTTTGTACTGTAGTTAGAAGGAGAAACTTAAGTATAAATTCCCACATTTTAGATGTTTTACCCATGACTTCATACGCTAAATATACTTCTTCTTCTTCTTTTTCTTCTTCTTCCCTGGTTGCTGCCTTGATTTACTACCGGAGGTAGCGCAGCCTCTTGGGCTTTTTGTGTCTAATCTCCCATTATCTTTTATACCAATCATCCCATTAGTCTTGTTCCTTCTACAAGTTTGTATAACCCGAGACAAGTTGGTAGATGTATTCCTAAGGGCTCATTTTCGGTTTCCCAAATAATGCCCGTCTTTTGTGATTCAACGCTTCACATTTGCACAGGATATGGTAGGCTGTTTATATACAGTGTGTCCCAAATTGGGCCTACATGTATTGGTAACTCGCAAACCATTAGAGCTACAGTGTTGGTTAAATTAGGAAAGTTTTAGACAATTGAATTGCAAAATTAAATCTGCTCTCAGATTTTATTTATCTTTTATGGTTTTTGAGATAATTAAGAAAAACCAAAATGGTGCATTTTTAACTTTTGCCTGTAGCTCGCAAACTACCAGTTTTACGGTTTTAAGATTACTATATTATTTGAACACCTTTTTAAGAAGAATTTAATTTAAGTAAAAATATTTTTCTAACTTTATTTGTTTTTGAGATATTTACCCAAACTTTGGATTTTCATACGGACGCCATATTGGATTTTTACATTTTTGAAAAGAGCTCTTCAAGAGCATTTCATTGATGTATCACAAGTCTAGGTTTTCAGATTGCTTAAGCTCTAAAAACGATAATATTTGTTTATTTGATAGTAGGCTTAGACTAGACTGCGTAATGGCCGCCCCGTTTCATAAAAAACAAATGATACGCATCCGGAGCAGCATCAACCTAACCATAGACATTTAAGATTCTTAGTGATGAACTTGTTACCCTATGGAACTTTTGTGAGAGCGAAATTCAAAACTTATACAAAAAAAGTTATGCTTTTTGCAAAATTAATACTTCCTAATATTACCTTAAACTGATAATAATTAAACACAACTGTAAAAAAAAAATGTATCAGTAAACAAGAAAATAAAATCACAGTACATGTCTTCCTTTATTTTCCACACATTTCTCACATTTTTCCAACACCTTGCGGGTTGCTCGGCGTAACGTGTTTCGGTTGATGGAAGCAAACACATCCCGTACCCTGTGTTCTAGTTCCAGCCTAGTTTCGGGCGGAGAAAACTCGTACACCTCATTTTTTGCGTGTCCGATGATCTAGCTGGCCAAGCAATTTGCCCATTATTAGAGAATATGTTGTCATTAAAGGTATTTCTAAGGACTTCTATTACCTCCCTGGTACTGTGCGCTGGACATCCGTCTTGCTGGAACCACAAATTATTCATTTCATTTGGCGGAACTGTATTTCTAATGGCCGGTAAAATCTGTTCTTGCAGAAGTAGCAAATACCTATCTCCATTCAGAGTTTCTTCAAAAATAAATGGTCCAATTAAACGGTTGTCTAAAACAGAAAAATAAATGTTTTATCTAATTGTGAGACGTAAATTAAAGGTTTATTTAAATTACCTATGATGCCACACCAGACATTAAAGCCAAATCTTGTTTGTAGCCGTCTTTCTTCCAAATTATGTGGATTTTCTGTATCCCAGCAGTGATAATTATGCCTATTAAAAATTCCACAATTTGTAAACCGGGTTTCGTCTGTCCAGAGAACCTTGGATTGGAGATTGGGTATCTGTTGACATTTAGTAATAAACCATTGACTAAAGGTGATTCGTCTATTGAAATCATTCCCCTGAAGACCCTGGACAATACGTGGTTTGTATGCATGAAAACGGTGTTTTTTTAAAGACCGATGCACAGATGACTTAGGAATTGTTGTCTGTTCTTCCACTTTTCTAACCGATGTTGTGGGATCATCTCTAACGTTTTCTCCATTATAATTGCCTCTATTGCTTCATTATTTTTTGTATAAGTTTTGGGATTCGGTTTCACAAAAGATCCATAGGCTAACAAGTTCGTAACTAAGAATCTAAAATGTCTTTGGTTAGGTTGTTGCCGCTCCGGAAATTGTTCTTCGTATGCAAGTGCTGCTCTAATTTAACCAACATCGTAGCTCTAATGGTTCCCGAGTTACCAATACATGTAGGCTCAATTTGGGACACACTGTATATTTCTCGGGTATGTTTCGGAACCACTCCGTGGTTTGCCGTCATGTTGTGGTTTTGGTAACTCCAAGGGTAGGTTCTGGTCCAAAGTATGATGTGGATGATAGCTGTCTCGCTAGATCATCCGCTTTTCGTTGCCTTCTATTCCCGAATGTCCTGGTACCCATAAAAGAGTTACCCTGTTACGTTCTCCCAGGCCGTTCAGTTTTTTTTGGCATTCCCATGTCAGCTTACACGTTACCTTGGGGTTTATTAGTGCCCCTAGTGGCGCCTGGATGTCTGATATTATGCAGATCTGCTTGCTTTTATAAGTCCTCCTATTATTTTTTTTGCATAGTGCAGTAAAGCATATTTTTCCGTTTGAAATACAAAACTGTCTGTTTCTAGTGAATGGAAAAATGTGAGTTCCTCATTTTACTGTACATGCTCGCACCTGCAGTTCCCTGCTCGGTTTTGGAACCATCTGTATACCAGATGATGCCTCCAACCGTGCTGGAGAGATCGGATTGTTGCCACTCACTTTGAACTGGAATTTTTACCGCAAAGTTTTTGTTAAATGAGTATTGGGAAATCATCTGGTCTGTTCTCACGTCCAGCATATTGTCCTAAATTAATATACTTTCTAACATAAAATAGTTTATTTCCCCTCTTAACCTCTCAGGGGATAATGTTTCAAAAATACTACCGGCCGAGTGATGATCGCGTTGTTAAATTTAGCAATAGACTTAGCAATTGTTAAAAGTTAACAACGGTTTAGAATGTTTAACAAAACGTCATTGTCAGTGTTATTCAATGATTTTAGTAGGCAACCTGTCAAAATCTGACATTTTGTTAAACATTCTAAACCGTTGTTAACTTTACAATTGCTAAGTCCAGTGCTAAATTTAACAACCCGATCATCACTCGGCCGTACAAGTTTTTATTTTTCTGGGCAATCAAAACCCTAAATAACAACTTTTATATTTACAACTTTAAAAATGACGAAGTTCCATACAGTTTCCTAAATTCCTTTTTTAGCTTAGGGCTTCCACTCATAATCTACCCCGTACCAAATTTTATGTATGTATGGGTCAAGCGGTTTTTGAGATTTCGTAATCCACGAGGTAATGCTAAGGTCATATTTTTGGGGTTGCTGAATCCGAATCTGGGGTGAGTTTAACTCCATCAGGTCAGAGTTATGGGCATTTCAAGGTAAAATCTGCAAAGTTAATAAAAACCAAATTTGAACAAGGTATACTTATGAAACTTGGTTGTGGCTGTGTGCACGTAAGAATTTAGGAAATGAAGAGACTTTGTATTTCGTGCAAATTTTTATTAAAAAAATCCTAGCATAGCGCTTTCGGTAAAACCATCATCAGTGCTATCTACAAGCAAGAAATGAACTTCAAAAGAAAGATTGAAAAATTTTGTTGGAATATTTGAAGGGAAATTTTCAAAAAACTGTATTTTAGTGATTTTTAAATTTTTTTAAATTTTAAATTTATTTTGCGTGAAATTAAACATTAAATATAGTATATCAATGTGAAGTGATGAATTTAGTAGACTTAGGTATGGAAAGAAAAAGCAAAGAAAATAAAAGTTCAAAACTTACTCGTCGTCAAGCAGGAGCCGCAGCAAATTTGAGCCAACAAAACATTTAGAGGGCTTCAATAAAATATCACATTATTACACAAATTTAAAATAAAAAGTCAAACAACATTAATATTTGTTCATTCCTTATTAAAGGGTGAAATTTAAAAATTTAAAAACTATACCATTTTGTGGAAAGACGAACATGTGATTATGTTAGGTTAGGAACCAGTTGTACTGACGTATAAAAAAGGATAGACAATCATTTTAAAGGGTATAGAAAAGGAATACTACTCCAAGGTTGTTTAGAGTGTGGTTGTTAAGAACTGTAAAATTATTATGTTTAAAGGCTGTGTTAGAGAAATGGAATCAAAAACAATTTTAAGTAATGATTATTTGTTATAACTTTAATATAATTAAGAAATCGTAATTTGTAGTAAATTATGACAAATGTGAAAATATTTATGAAACCGGGGCGCGTTCAAGAAATCAGATTGAGATATTTTATTTGAAACTTTTAATATAACTGAGAAATTCTTACTTCTAAACAGAAACGTAAATTATAATGAACTATGAAAAATTTGAAAATTGTTTTGTTTGAGAAACGTTACAGAGTGAAAATTTAGTTTTTCAAATGAAAAAACTTCAAAAAGAAAGAATATTTTAATTTTTTTATAAACCTTTAAAAAGAAATTTTGAAAAAAAAATTAATATCTAAAGGTCCCTAACTCATTCTCCTGACATTCCCTGGGGTTACCAAAAAAGCTCACAAGGTTGGGAAAATAGTAG